>CM040832.1:36211290-36233790 GCA_022828995.1 Vimba vimba
ATCACAGCGTTAGCATCACTGCTACAGCTCGGCCTGCTCAACCGTACGTACACACACACACACACACACACACACACATACACACATACACACAGACACACACACACACACACACACACACACACACACTACTGACATTCATGATCATCACAGCGTTAGCATCACTGCTACAGCTCGGCCTGCTCAACCGTACGTACACACACACACACACATACACACACACACACACACACACACACACACACACACACACACACACACACACACTACTGACATTCATGATCATCACAGCGTTAGCATCACTGCTACAGCTCGGCCTGCTCAACCGTACGTACACACACACACACACACACACACACACACACACACACACACATACATACATACACACACACACACACACACACACACACACACACACACACAGACACACACACACTACTGACATTCATGATCATCACAGCGTTAGCATCACTGCTACAGCTCGGCCTGCTCAACTGTACGTACACACACACACACACACACACTTGTGTTTTGTCCTCACTGTGTCTTCTTTCTCCTAATACAGTGATCGGGAAGTACAGTCTTCGGCACGATGCAGGTAAAACTAAACAAAAAGTATTATGAATTGTTTTATAAAGCAGTGGTTCTCAACTGTGTGTGGAAAGCAGAGTTTTATTATCAAGATGTTTAAGTTTGAGCAATAAATCTCATTATTTTGATGCATTTCATCTCACTTGGCAAATCAGTAATAAATGCCAACATGAACAGGTTGCGTGACGCATTCAATGAAAACCACGAAAAAACTGTGCAACGTTTTAAAAATATACAACCCAGTCGATCCTTGGAAGTTTATCCAACTCAAGAGACAACCAGTTAATACATGTCAGAATTTAATTTTGAAGACATTTTTTGTTTATATTTGCTAAATTACTCTCATCCTTCTCTCACACTTTGTAACACATCTTTCCCTCGTGGGTCAAAATGACCCGAAGCTATCCTAAAATAATACTTACGTTTTTTTGTTGTCCAGAAAGCTTATTTTATTTTATTTTATTTTGATAATATTTTTTTCTATTTCTTAATGCAATTTTTTTGCAGATTTTTTATTATTTTTTATTTTATTTACTTTTAAATAACCAGATTTGGTCAATAATAAATAAATAAATGGTAATTTAAGCACATTCCTCGCATTCTTTCAACTTATATTCAAAATAACTCACAAATTTCATGCATAACCCTTTTAACTCAGCTCAAAATATCTTACACTGGGAGTCTTTGCCGACCTCTTGTGGAAAAATAATAATATAGGATGATATTTCATGACTCTAGATGGCCTTATAGCTCTATACAGTATGGAGTAAATGAGCTGTTCCGCTGGGTCCTAAAGTCAGTTCTCTTCAGTTTGCATTCAGAAACACATGTAGACATTATTAAATACTTTTTTGGTAAAGTTTGGTAAAGCATTTTTAGTTTGAATTTTGAGCATTTTTAGGTTTTTCTATGTGAACTGAAGCATTCCTCACATTCCTAAGGGGGTCAGATTGACCCATTCGTGGTTCAAGTGTGAAAAAAGTCCTTGGGTCTTGGACCCCTGTGATGAACACCCAATTTAAAAAAAAATAAACATTTAAATGAGTTTCCGGTCAAAATGACCCGAGGGAAGGATGAGGGAATGACTGATGTTCGGTCTTGGGAAGAAACCCAGTTGAGAACCACTGTTATAAAGTATCTTAAGTGTATATATAATTATGGAAGCCTGTTTTCACTTTAATAAGTAAATACATAAATATAAAAGGAAATTGTGACTTTATTTCTTCCTTTCCACAATGTCACTTTATTTTTACTCTATTTCAAACTTATTTTACCCTCTGGTGCTCTATGGTCATTTTTGACCCAAATTTTTTTACATTTTGAGTAAAAAAAGCTCGGAATGATTCGAAACTTGGTAAAGGTTTTGGCACTAGCTGTGTGAACACACAAAAAAATCATGGACATGATTTGAAAATGTTAAATGGTCCGGAAACAAAAATAGTTACACTGGCGCTCCTTGAGGTGCAGATGAATGGGGAACGATATCATCTAGTGGAAGCGTTCGGTACTGCACCCAAACATAATCCCACTGAGATATCAACCTCAACTTTGGAACTCAACATGTTTAGATTTATGGCTTTGATTTTTTTCACAGTTTTATCGTATTTTTGGAAAATATATACATTTCATATAAAAAATTAAGAAAATTGTGTTTTTAGTGCATTTTTCATGACAATAAAATTAAACTTTTTTTCACTTTAGCAATAATCTGCCAAGTGTCTTTAACTCTTTCCACACCATTGACGGACTTCTCCAGCTTTCCGTGTTTTCACTGTTATATGGTAGGGGGCGCTATTACGCACATTCAGAATGAGTACAGAATCTCCAGATCAAAATACAAATACAAACAAGAAATAGACGCACGATGTTGCTTTTTTATGAAACTTGCCCACATTCAAGTTTTTATAAAAAAAAAAAAAAAGAATGCATGAAGCTAAAATAAAACTTTTTTTGGTTGTTGTTTAAAAGCAGATGCTCCGTTCTTTCTTTTGATATATTGCATGTTCAGATATTCATATTCATTTATTATTCAAAATATTCTGGGGGCCATTAAACTTAAGTCTGTCCTTTAAAGCATTTTCAGTTCTATGCTCAAAAAGTGAATAAATAGATTATTACTACTGCATAAATATAATTTAGTACCATGAAATCAAACATTATCGAACTAAAATATAATACATTCATTTCATAGAAATAAAAAAGTGGTCATTTTTGTCCGACACGTGAACAGCACCAGAGGGTTAAACTTAATCGCACAACTTTCCTTTTTATTTATGTTTTTACTAACTAGCAAAAATGGGCTTCCATATATTTTATATTTTTATATACGGATTATTTTTCTTGTTAAAATGATCAATGATGACTTGGGAAAGGAAAGGGCTTCGTCTATAAAAACACAAGCATGCATGTCTGTGTACAGTAACTCACATCATGTTGGCATAAATTGTTACATTGAATTGAATGCAAATATTTTTCTATAAGATATATTTAAACATTTATGTGCATGTTATTAATTTCACAACATGCTCAGTGTCAGTTATTACCAATGTTGCTATAGGGGTCATTAGACGGGGAAACCCTGCATCTGTTTGTCGGAGTGCCTGTGGTCTGAAATGTTCTCTTGTCTGTCCTAGTCCTGCGAGACACCCTGAATCGGCGCTTCTCGTACGCGTTCTCCATCATCGGGATGTTCTCGTCTCACGCTGTCAGCACGCTCAGCATCTTTTACTGCGCAGAGATCACACCGACTGTCATCAGGTCAGCACACATCAGTCTGTCTGTCGGATCACTCTTAAAGGGGTCAGCGGATCCACAAGTCACTTTTATATGGCGTTTGCATTTAAATGTGTCTTTGAAAAAAATCCATTCACTCCTTTTTTTAATGCTCAAAAAGCCTAAACACTTTCAAAAATCAAGCGTTTGGATTTTCTGACCACTGACGGACCGTCCCGTATAGAGAGCCTAAGTCCCTCCCCTTCCGGTGGACCACCGTGGGACTAATGCTTGTCAATGGCGAGAGACAACAAATATTTTGATCTCGTTTGAATTGTGCCCTGAATTACACATATGATGTTTGTCAATTTAAAAGATACGTTTTAAAGTCAAGAAAGTCGCAGTTTGATGTAAAACTGCTGAGGTATAAGACTGTGAAAATACGTAATTACAGAGACTACAAACCCAGAAGGCGCACGTGTGACGTCAAACCTTTTCTCTCAATGAATGAAGCTAACTTTACTGAAGCTAACGTCTGTCTGTTTCTATAGTCTTACGTTATAATCGTAACGTTACGCCGTCATGCCTGAGTGTTTAGTACCAGACTGCACACATACGAGCAACGGATCTTGTGACGTACATAGTGCGAGACGAGAGATGTAGTTCACTGAGCGATTTTCACATAAAACTAAACGTTACTCTTCTGTTTTATGACAAACTGCGACTTTCTTGACTTTCATAATTATCTTTTAAATTGACAAACATCATATGTGTAATCCAGGGCACAGTTCAGACGGAATAAAAAGATAAGTTGTCTCTCGCCATTGACTACCATACATATTTTTTCCGAAATAAGGTCCCATGAGCCGGAAGCGGAGGGGAGGGACTTAGGCTCTCTATTAGCATATTTCCCGTATTAGCATATTTCCACCAAGGCATCACTTTAAGCCCCTTTCACACAGCGCGTTGATCCCGGGAAATTGCCGTAAAATTGCTAGGGTGCATTCTGTGTGAACGCAAACACGTCTCGGGAATGATGCCGGATCAATGCCGGGATGAGGACCTAGTAACATTAGTTTGATATACACTGCAAAAAAATGCTTTTCTTACTCAGTATTTTTGTCTTGTTTCCAGTCCAAATATCTAAAAATTCTTAAATCAAGATGCATTTATTAGATGAGTAAAATCACATTAGATATTATGTCTTGTTTTCCGGGGAATTAATCAAAATTAAGTGAGTTGATGCTTAAAAAAGCAAAATGATCTGCCAATGGGGTCAGAAAAATAATGTTTATTCAAACAGAAACAAGATTATTTTTCTGACCACATTAGCAGATAATTTTGCTTGTTTTAAGCAAAAAGTCACTTAATTTTTATTTATTTCCGCAGAAAACAAGACTTAATATCTTATGTTATTTTACTACTTTAGTAAATGCATCTTGATTTAAGAAATGTTTGATATTCGGACTGGAAACAAGACAAAAATACTGAGTAAGACAAGCATTTTTTGCAGTATACCAGATCCATACAATAATAGTAGCTAACAGATACAACTTTTGATTTTAATAGTGCATTAGTAAATGTAGAAATTAACATTATATTAATTGTAAAAACATCCTTCTTCAGCTCATGTCTTTTTACTGTGAAATCTCTACTGATTTTTATCAAGTAAACGTAAGAATAACTTTGATATTGTTAGTAATACTTTGAACGATTTCACAAATCAGAAAACACAAGTCTATATGAATCTAGAATGGCCTGACTAGATGACTTTTTTTTTTTTTTTTACTTATAATCTGATTTAAAACATGTGATTTTCTATTTTCACGGTCTGTGTTAATTGGGAATAAACGTTAAACATGAAGAATGCCTATTTTACACATTCCTGACTAGCCAATGGTTTCAGTCTTCTAAGTGTCCAAGTTTTGGAGCAGTGCGCATTATAAAATTAAGAGTTACTATGAAGAAAACACCAAATCCAGAACGGAAGACCTGAATTCACAAATGATGAAGATTGACAGGCTTTACAGGGTTAATACTAGCATGCTTGACTTAGCAAACAGCAAAAAACATCATTACCCTGATAGGGGTGTAACAATATATCATCTCACAATATATCACAATACAAAAATGCAACAATATATATATATATTGTGTGGAGTTCACCCAAAATAAAAATGACAGTGTGAGGAAAGAATTCAAGTTTTCAGAGTTTTACTGTCAGTACTACATTAAACTATATATAATGTATAATAATGCAATGGGGGATATTTGTGTGTCCTGATAATGCCAAATGTCTGCTACCAATAAAAAGTGGTACATTATTTTAAATATATCTAGTCAGTGAAAGAGTGAAAGCAGATTCGTCTAAAATAATTCTGTATTTTCAGCTTCAGAATCATGAATGTTGTTGTTCTGGTGTCTCTATATTGGGTTTCAGCACCAAGTCCAAGACTGTTCATTTACACACACAACGTAAAACAAATTTAGCATTTTAACCATTTTTGTTAACCTTTTACCATATGTCTTGGAGTATCGCAATAAAATCATATTGTGACATGAGGGAATCGTTACACCCCATTACCTGATCTTTGGCGTGATGAATGTGTGTGTTGACCAGTGCCGTTTGGTTTGTCGTCACAGGGGTGGCGGCGTGGGTCTGGTCCTGGCGAGCGCAGGGTTCGGCATGTTAACAGCCCCGCTCATGGAGCTCCACAATCAGAAGGGTTTCTTCCTGCATCATGTGATCCTCACCTGTTGCACGCTGCTCTGCATCATTTGCATACCGTTGCTACCGGAAACCGCTGGCCAACCACTGCCTGAGACTATCGCTGAGGGGGAGGGGCTTCTGAGGAGGCCCATCCTCCCCGGAGAACAGCACCACCTCCTGGCCAGAACCGAGGTCAGGGAATACTCACGCGTTCAGGACACGCCCCTTCACCAGGTCGTCACCCCCGGCAACGGCTCAGTGCCTAGCAACAGTACAGCCAACGGCGTGAGGACTTCATGACGGCATTTTCTAAGAACGGCCAATCGAAGAACAGTGCGAGCGATCGGTTCGATTGTAAAGAAAGAGTTTCATTCGTTCGGTTTTTTTAAAAACCGCGTACGGAGACAGACATATGTGCTGATAACGTGTCAAACGCCTCATTAACCAGCAGAAGAGAAACTGAAAATGTTATTTTAAACTTGCATTCAGCGAAAGGAGTTCTATTTTTCGAACGGCCACTAATTTAACGTCACCGAACAACAACCTCGTGGAGGAGTTTCACTGATTTGAATGTGCTTTTTTGTAAGTTTGGTAAATGTTTGGTATTTATTAAGGACAGAATGACGACGATAAGAAACGACGGGCCTCATTCAGGACACGAGTGAATATTTTTTGTGTCACAGGGCTTGAATTTCGGCGCATAATTTTACTCATTCCTGACGATTTTGTGCTCGCACCCAAAGTGTCAGTATTAAAAAAAATAATAATCTTTTTCACTGCTTATTGCTCTTTAACAGTCAAATACACACAAAATAACGTCAAAATGCGAGTATTCACATCATGTTTTAAGTGAATGTAAACAGTTGAGAAAGAAACCGCATGTGTAACAGTATAATGGATCCGTGCGTCAGGTCTTAAAGTGACAGCAGCCTAATATTCCTGCTGCCAAATTATGAGATGATATTAAAAATATCATTATGGCAGGTTTCCCCCATGGTATCAATGTCAAAACTGTGGCCAGTGGAAATGACGAGTGGCTAGTAACTTTGATAAAACCACTAGCCAGAAGTTAATGTCAAGCCCTGGTTGAAATGCTTTCCATTCATAGGAATGGTGGTCAAGCGCAACAGAAATGAGTTTGCTCACGTTTCATGAATGAAGCCCGTCGTGTTCGTGCGCACCTCACTATGTTCAGGTTTTTTTAGTCTGTCTGTTTTGCACTAAAACTAGAGAAGCAATCATGAGTCGGCCAGATGAATCTGAACTGAACGTGTATGAAACCACAACTGGACAGATGATGGCTTAAAAATACAACAGCACAACTTAATGGTCTGCTCGTAACATGTACACATTCACAAACTCAATAACCTTCATCTGGTGAACAGTTACTGTGTCATGGGTCATATCGCACATCAAAATCACGTTTGCATTGTGACACATTTTCCTCCCGTATTATTAATGTGATGTGAAAAATTTCAAGTATTTATGTACTATTTTAGTATTGTACTGGCTTGATGTTTGTCATTTGCTAAGTAAAAACATAAATGCATTTAAGTAATGAGAATTTAATGACAATCATCAAGAATTAGAAAAATAAGAATAATGTGCAGATGCATTATGGTCATTTAATTTTGCATTGTGCTAATGATATTTAGAAGGAGGGGAAATGAAAATAAAGTCACAATGCATAAATATTATAATATCATTTTATTTTACCTTTGATTTTGTAGTGAAATGTGACCCAGACACGCTTTCATGACATTTACTCAAATCATAAATGTGAACTCTGGTTGATGTGGAGCAAGACCACTAGAAGGGCTGCTGAGTGTTTTCATGTATATTTATCAATTATTATTATTATTAATGTGTAGAATAGCTGTGGAGTAACTTGAACATCACAAAACTCCTGTTCATCCTCAAACTACTGAATATAGAACCAAATTAAGAGAAAAAAGAAAAGAAAAAAACAGCCTCCCTAACTTATAGCAGGACATTAATGAAACGTGATTGCAGGTATTGTGTGTAAACAGGCTTTTGGGATATATATATTTATCTCTGAATATGAGTCGTGGCATTTCACATCCTAACGGCAGGAGTGATAGTGAGTAATAAGAAACAAGCACAGGATCAATACTCGCATCTCTGTAAGATTACTGTATATGCATTCGGCTGCTGTCCTGTATGAGCTTCCGCACTCCACAATACTTCAAAAAATTAAAGCACATTGGGGGAAAAAAAGCACATTATGAGTGAATCTCACAAAAACAATAACATGCCCAGGCCATTTTTCACTCCAAAAATCTAAAAGAAATGACAAAGTATATTTTTCTTAAAGAAAATGAAACCTATTTTAGGACCAAAAATCTCTCATTGGAAAAAATATATATTATTAAAATTGTCAAGCACAATTGTAAGTATACGACACCCCAAAAAAACTGGTTAATTATAAATAAATAAAAATATATTAAAATATTAATTAAAAATGCAATGCAGGCTGTTATTTAAAAAAAGTTTATTTTAAATAGACTAAAGTAAAAATAAAAAAAAATCATTTTGTTTTTGGCTTGAAACATGACCTGTACACACATTAACGAGATTCACTCAAGATAGAGTGCATAAACATAAATTTGTGCTAGAGACATTTTAAACATAAGCGTATTTTTCTGTATTTGACTCTCATTTTGACGATTAGGCTAAAATGAGAATTGCATACATGTTAATAGTCCATTTTAAGACATTGCACTTGTGAATAAATACCATTTTTAATACAGTATATTTTGTTGCTCTTATTTGAATAACAGGGTTCCCACGCCTTCTGATCAACACATTTCTATGACCTTTTCTGTCTTTTGTGATTTCTAACCAATTAGAGAACAGAAAAATTCATTTTCTTGCATAAGCTTTTAAGAGGCCTGGAAATGAAATGCTTAATAAAGGGTCTATATGTAGGAATTTTCATGTATTAATAGCTTTATTGCCAGTGTGTGAACAGCTTGCAACAAAACTGAAACGAGACCTTCCCCAACGGCGTCAGGATGTTTATTAACAGTACATCACTGCAAAGGTATTTCAGACTTATTCTTACTTCTAAGCAAAGCCTGAAAAAGACCTTCGCTTTGAGAATATCAGGGACTTCAATCACGTTCACATCGTGTCCTAATTACACGCGACGCGCGATAAAAGGTTATTTTCCGTGTTAATCAGTGTTTGTCCTAACCAGCCGCGACGGCGACACGCGACGATTCTATTTTAGAAACGCTTTCTATTTTTCTGCGACGTCGCGCTGGAACAACAAACACAAAGTGTGTCAATGATAATCTCAGGAGCTGTTTATGTGCTTTATTTAATGTTAAAAGCGTGTAATGTGACTTTGAATATCATTTAGTGCTCCAGCTTTGCAGCTGTAAAAGTAACAATGGATAATTCACCTCAGATCTTGAAATTAAACAAATGGAAACAAGAACGTTCAAATTGTGAACAAACAAGTGTATTCTTTGACAAAGAGTGTTTTAGCAACTCAGTGGCCTATGTGTTTTTAATAATGTTTAAATGCTGTAATATTTGTGAATTTGATTATGTACAGGTCCTTCTCAATAAATTAGCATATTGTGATAAAGTTCATTATTTTCCATAATGTAATGATAAAAATTAAACTTTCATATATTTTAGATTCATTGCACACCAACTGAAATATTTCAGGTCTTTTATTGTTTTAAAACTGATGATTTTGGCATACAGCTCATGAAAACCCAAAATTCCTATCTCAATAAATTAGCATATTTCATCCGACCAATAAAAGAAAAGTGTTTTTAATACAAAAAAAGTCAACCTTCAAATAATTATGTTCAGTTATGCACTCAATACTTGTTCGGGAATCCTTTTGCAGAAATGACTGCTTCAATGCGGCGTGGCATGGAGGCAATCAGCCTGTGGCACTGCTGAGGTGTTATGGAGGCCCAGGATGCTTCGATAGCGGCCTTAAGCTCATCCAGAGTGTTGGGTCTTGCGTCTCTCAACTTTCTCTTCACAATATCCCACAGATTCTCTATGGGGTTCAGGTCAGGAGAGTTGGCAGGCCAACTTAAGAGCACAGTAATACCATGGTCAGTAAACCATTTACCAGTGGTTTTGGCACTGTGAGCAGGTGCCAGGTCGTGCTGAAGAATGAAATCTTCATCTCCATAATGCTTTTCAGCAGATGGAAGCATGAAGTGCTCCAAAATCTCCTGATAGCTAGCTGCATTGACCCTGCCCTTGATAAAACACAGTGGACCAACACCAGCAGCTGACATGGCACCCCAGACCATCACTGACTGTGGGTACTTGACACTGGACTTCAGGCATTTTGGCATTTCCTTCTCCCCAGTCTTCCTCCAGACTCTGGCACCTTGATTTCCGAATGACATGCAAAATTTGTCCAAAAGTCCAGTGCTGCTTCTCTGTGGCCCAGGTCAGGCGCTTCTGCCGCTGTTTCTGGTTCAAAAGTGGCTTGACCTGGGGAATGCGGCACCTGTAGCCCATCTCCTGCACACGCCTGTGCACGGGGGCTCTGGATGTTTCTACTCCAGACTCAGTCCACTGCTTCCGCAGGTCCCCCAAGGTCTGGAATCGGTCCTTCTCCACAATCTTCCTCAGGGTCCGGTCACCTCTTCTCGTTGTGCAGCGTTTTTTGCCACACTTTTTCCTTCCCACAGACTTCCCACTGAGGTGCCTTGATACAGCACTCTGGGAACAGCCTATTCGTTCAGAAATTTCTTTCTGTGTCTTACCCTCTTGCTTGAGGGTGTCAATGATGGCCTTCTGGTCAGCAGTCTTACCCATGATTGCGGTTTTGAGATATGAACCAGGCTGGGAGTTTTTAAAAGCCTCGGGAATCTTTTGCAGGTGTTTAGAGTTAATTAGTTGATTCAGATGATTAGGTTAATAGCTCGTTTAGAGAACCTTTTCATGATATGCTAATTTATTGAGATAGGAATTTTGGGTTTTCATGAGCTGTATGCCAAAATCATCAGTATTAAAACAATAAAAGACCTGAAATATTTCAGTTGGTGTGCAATGAATCTAAAATATATGAAAGTTTAATTTTTATCATTACATTATGGAAAATAATGAACTTTATCACAATATGCTAATTTATTGAGAAGGACCTATAGCTACTTATCCATTTTCTTGCGAGTGCCGTCAGGATTACTCTCTGGTGCCGCGAGACTCCGCCCACACGCTGTTCTGATTGGCTGACTCCGCCCACACGCTGTTCTGATTGGCTGTGGGTTTTGATTGATTTCGACGCATCTCGCAGTCGCGTCGCGTCTAGTGTGGACAGACAAATTATTTGTCGCTGGAATCTTATCGCAACACGTCTGGTTAGGACACGGTGTCAGTCTCTTGTATGTTAGCAATAAGCTGCTACTGCAGTTCACCTAACGGCTAACCGCTTATAACAAGAGTTTCTTAAGAACAGCCCCTTTAAAATCTCCCTCATATTTCCAGGTTTTACACAACCTGCTTACATTAAAAATATGAAAAATGAGAAAATACCAGATCAGCTTTTAACAGGTTATTTTATGCTATGACCCACATATTTTTGTATCAGACCGGGAAAGTACCACACAAAATAGTAGTGCATTACAACAGAATATTTTTTTCTTTAGATTTATTGAGCTATGTACAAAAAAAACTGTTGCAAAAAAAATGGAATGTTTAAAACTTGTCAGGATGAAGCTCCATCTCCTTCTTGATTCTGTCCTCCACCAGTAGTGCGAGATTTGAGTTCGTCATGGGCAAGTTGTAACTTACAAATACCTGCTTCTTTGTCTTCTTTGCTGAAAACAAATAGAGAAAAATAAATGCTAGAAAACTAGTTGGTCTGGCAATTCTCACACAGAAAGATTTACACTTTACACTGGGCATGAATGCAACTGAAGATTTAAGGTTTTCCATGAGCGTGCAAATCCTCTAAAATCAAAACATTGGATGAGTTTTCCTACATTACACTTTTGCAAATGACTAGGGCTGTCATGATTCACTGATTAAAAATGAGACCAATTGATTACAATTTCCCCGTGTCGAGTAATCCACTCATTCCACAGACGAGAACCCATGAGCCGCATTATTAGACCGTTTTCTAACCACTGCATGATGTATTAAAACCATTCTATTGCATAGTGCTATTGTGAATTCACAAAGTCTGCGATTCAATCAAAGCTACAATATGTAAGATTTTTGTAATAAAATATCCAAATATCACTTGCACAGTGTGATATATTTCCTGCAGTGTGTACTTACAATATCCCAAAAGTTCCCAAAGATTATCCCCCATTTTAAATTATGGCTCGTCCCTTGTAACTTGTCGCCTGTCAATGACGTAATATCTGCGTTATCCCTGGTTTCCGCCCGTACTGCCATAGTAACCATGGCAACTGCGTTACGTCTAGCGGCACGCTCACGCTGTTGTTGTTTCGTTCAAACATAATGGACCATGGCAAGCAGACTTTGGGACAGAAGGAGAAATAAAACGAGGATCTATATCATTGTGGCGTTTTCGAGATGCCGAGAGCTAGCGTCCGCGGCTAACTTCGACTCGACAGAGACGCGCAAATGTACATAAAACTATTCAATGTTATATATCTCAACATGATGAAATGTTAGAATATGATCAGTATGTTATGCTAATGTTGATCTCGCTCACTGCTAGTCTCATACAGACAAACTAACACACAGAATAACATTATAACTTTAACACACTCAAATGCAGTTTAGTGTGATAGCGTAGAGCGAGTGAAACAGCGCTGCGTTACCTCACACGTTTCATTCGTCTAATAAACTGCCCTGTGTGAGTATTATTCAGCACTAGCGGGAACGTTAGTTCAGCAGAATGAAATGTCCTCATCCCTTTTATCCGCGGGACTCGCGTGTGGCGCTGAGATCTGTCTCTGTCTGATCTGATCTAGTCGTGTTAAACACATCAGTGTATTCACTCATCCATCAACATTATTAGATCCATCGGCATGACGACAAGTTCCATGATTCCGCTTATGCGTCATCAATCTACGCCTTTGCTATTGTAAAAGGTTAGCGACCCCTAGCGGCGACAAAATGACATATTGTAGCTTTAAATAAATACATGGCCAAATAATTGTTAACGTCTGTCTCAAAACGCGGCTCCGTTCACAGTAAACGCTGCTTCACATGAACTGTTATCAGAATCTTTCATCAGATTTGTACCGTAAATCATTTATAAACCTACGCCAACACTGGAGAATACATAGTTTAGTTTATTTGTTTATATAGCACAATAAAACAACTGTCGCTGACCATTGTGCTGTACAAAAATTATAAAAAACACACCGATAAAAATAACATACAAATACATATACATACAGAAAAAACAAGCTCAAAAAGACTATGTTTCTAAACATGCGAACTGTTCATCACGATTTCAAAATAAAAGTTTAAACCTTCGCTCTGAATTTGCATGATTTGATTAACGATTAACTGATAAGCGGCTATTTTCCTGAGAATGTAAATTTCTCACGGTATCAATAGTGTCTTTAACATAAAAAGCAAAATATTGCTTATATACTGAATAAAAATGCATGTTATATTGCTCAACTGATGTTTTATTGTAACAGTTGGGATACGGTATATAATGGCATTTATGTAGTTTAACAAAATAAATTATGCACAGAAAATTAAAATGCATAAAAAAATAATTGTAAAAATAATTGTAAAAAAAAAATTGCATCACAATAAGTGTATTGTGATTGTCACTAACATTTTAGTAACTAAACTGAATTTTATTAGGTTTAGTGACAAAATGTTACAATGTTTACATGGTACAATTTCTGGTAAGCTACGCTTTTTTATTATTTCAATTCAATTATTGTGATTTTATTTAATATTGACTCATTTGGATAAATATTAGGTACAAGATAGGCCTTAATTTTTCTCAAGAAAAAAAACAACTCACCTAATGCTGTAAACATACAGAAAGCCCTATCAGCTGGTAGTAGGGTATTATTTAAGGTTAAAAATAATTAAATATGATGCGTTTTTTTATTATTATAATAACAACTTTATTTAATGATACAAGTAAAAATATAATATGTAATATAGAACACATATTTAGCAAAATACTCTCTATAGCTATTTCTTTTCTTGCCAACTACGCTATAGCCTATATTATGTTCATTAAATGGCTTTCCTGAGGTAAATGTGACATAATTGTTCTCCAGCTGTGTTATTGACCTCTTCACGCTGATGAAAAACACTGATTGATTGATATTATGTATGAGGAATACATTTCGGTAAGTTGTACTGTATCTTTCAACAGTGTTTTTTTTACTATTAGCTAGTAGAGATGATCGGTTCAAGTGCGCTAGGGATCTGTCGCGTCACATTTACAAGCGCCAAAACGGTATTTATTGTTTGAATTTCGTAATAAAATTGACAGAATCTGAGAGCTGAGTTTTTTTATATAATAAGGTAACCTGCTCTGTCTAGTCTGTCGGTCTCCGTGTCCTCTTTGCCTCGCGATTTTTATGTGCGTGAGAAAATGGATGTGTGGCATGAGAGCGTGTGAAAAGTGTCAATTGCATGTGTCTCACGGTGAATGCGTGAGAGTTGCCAGCTCTGTAATTTGAAATGCTCCCACAGTCCACTCCGTTTTGACCGCCTCATGTTTGGTTTCTTTTTTGCCGCCTCAAGTTTGTGTCGGGTCTCTCGCCGCCCGCGAGAATCTCGTGTCACGTTCGCAATGTTCAATTAACCGACAATAATTTAATTTAATCGAGTAAATCCTTGTCGACAATTAATCGATAATCGATTAACCGTTTACATCCCTATGTTCCACATATTCTTATACAAGAAATGACAGTAGTTGTAGCATTTCTATCGTAAAGAAGTGTCCAAATATTAAAGATTAAGTAAACATTTGAATTAAATGTCGTTTGGACAGTATTAAACAAGGATTTGATTCATCATGCTGCCAAGTGTAAAAACAACAAACCTGTTGGCGCCCTCTGCAGGCATTTGTTATAATACATAATTTACATAAGATGATTGTATATGTATGTGTAATATTTAACAGTGTTGTACAATAAAACCATCTGATTACTTGCTTTTGATAATTTAAATATTACTGCATCATTATTATTATATATGTATTTAGGTCTTTTTAAAAGCTATTGTTTGCTTAGGTCTATTTTTATTACCACAAAAATGTCCCGATTGCTCGATTCATCTTCAAAATAATTGACCGATTACTCGATTACCGAAATAATCGTTAGTGACAGCACTACAAATGACTCAATCGGTCTGATCTGTCTAATCAGTGAAGGTGTTCTTACTGAGTCTCTGAGCGAGAGCGCTCGGTGTCGTGTCTGACGTGTCTCCCAGCACCAGAGTGGACAGAGGCGTGGAATCCTGGGAAAAACAGAGCAAATACATGATATGAGCTGCAGAAAACACTTCTATGATGGAGATACTTTCACATGTGAACCACATCAGAAATACACCCTTATAAAAGAAATTGCCTATATATATATATATATATATATATGTGTGTGTGTGTACCGTAGGCATGTATTACGTATGTATGTGTATATGTACGTGTGTGTGTAAATGTATATTTATGTGTGTGTATGTAACTTATGTATGCATGTATGTGTGTGTGTGTGTGTGTGTGTGTGTGTGTGTGTGTGTGTGTGTGTGTGTGTGTGTGTGTGTATACACACACACACACACACACACATATATATACACACACATATACACACACACACATACACACACAAGATAATGTCGAAGATGATGCAGGACTCACATATATATGAAGAAACTCAGATTAAGGACTCACATATTTACTCCCGATGGACACGGCCAGATTGGACAGAACCGGGCCGGACCCGATCCAGAGGAAGAACCCGCCGCTCAGCTTCATCACGTGGAAATGAACAAGTTGCTCCAGGATCTTCTCTGAGAAATCATGAACAGAGATGCCCTGAACAGACGCCTCAGTGCTGGAGTCACCGTTCTCCACAGTCTCCATCCCGATCAGCCTTCACACAGCGATCAAAGCATGCAGAAATCTCATAATGAAAGTAAAAACACACACATCTGATCTGACACACACGCGCCCCGCTCTTCCTCAGTTCCGCTCAGCGACAGAGACTGTAGCGACACCCGCTGGTTTGGAGGACGAGTGCCGCAAACAAAACCATCAGGAATTTTACGTTAAATGCGGGGTGGTTGATTATGATTTCACTTTTTTAACGTTAGTTAGTGTGTAATGTTGCTGTTTGAGCATAAACAAAATCTGCAAAGTCACGACGCGAGCCTGTAGCGTCACCCGCTGGTCTGGCGGAAAAGTGCCGTAAACAAAACAGTCAGGAATTTTACGTTAAAGGTACGTTTTTAGGTTCGCTTTCTTTTCCTAATGGTTTTAATCATTTTGAATTCCAGTGTACTTTGTATTTCTTTGAATATAGTGTATTTTTGTACATTTTTATTCTTATTATTATATTTAATAATAATATTTTGGGGATATTTTGTGGATATTTAATTTTATTCTATCAATCAATAAATTCCACTAGAAACAAACTTTGTTGTATTATTTTATTTTAATACTGTGAAGCTGCTTTGATACAATCTGTATTGTGAAAAGCGCTATACAAATATACTTGATTTGATTTGATTTGATATTATTATGTATTTTTCTCTTTGTATTTTTATTGTGTAAAGTTCCTTGAGAAGCTGCTTTAAATGTGCTATAGAAAATGAGTTTATTATTATTATTATTATTAAAGCAATAGTTCACCAAAAAAATCTAAATTCTGTCATCATTTACTCGCCCTCATGTTGTTCCAAACCTGTATACATTTCTTTCTTCTGCTGAACACAAAGGAAGATATTTTGAAGAATGTCCGTAACCAAACAGTTAATGGACCCCATTGACTTCCATAGTATTTTTTACAGTGCTGGGCAACGATTAATCGCATCCAAAATAAAAGTTTGTGTTTACATGTGTGTGTACTGTGTATAATTATTTTGTATATATAAATACACACACATGCATGTATATACTGTATATATATTTATACTATATATACATTTGAATATTTTCTATTTAAATAACACATTTTTCTTAAATATACACATGTGTGTGTATTTATATATACAAAATAATTATACAAAGTACACACACATATATGATGTAAACACAAACTTATTTAGGACGCGATTGATCACGATTAATCGTTACACTATGAAATATATAATTTTGACAGAAAAGTTTTGATTGGGGTATTTAAACTCTTGACCAACCGCAAGCATTAAAAGCTCATAGTAGAGGCTTGTTTAAAACAGTCTGTAATATTTTTTAGACATAAATAAAGAACTACATTTAGAACTACATTTTATTCTCGTAATTTAATCTTGTCAACGATGTTGCATGTTGATTTAGTCACAGCTACTGTTTAATGACCTTATTATGGAAGCTTGTTTCCGCCACTGAATAATAAATAAATAATAATAATTGCGACTTTTTATCTCACAATTCTGACTTTTTTTCTCACAATTGCGAGATATCAAGTCAGAATTGTGACTTTTTTTCTCAGAATTGCGAGATATGAAGTCAGAATTGTGAGAAATAAAGTCGCAATTCTGAGAAAAAAAGTCGCAAATGCGAGATATAAAGTCGCAATTGCGGGATATAAAGTCACAATTCTGAGAAATAAAGTCGCAATTGCGTGATATAAAGTCGCAATTCTGAGAAATAAAGTCGCAATTGGGAGATATAAAGTCAGAATTGCACGATATAAAGTCGCAATTGCGAGTTATAAAGTCAGAATTGTGAGATACAACAAAGTCCGTCTTTTTTTCCCTTAGAATTGGACTTTATATTTCACAATTGTGAGTTTATATCTCACAATTCTTTAATATTTCAGTTCTTTCAGTATACACAATTCTTTAATATTTAATATATAAAGTCAGAATTGCGAGATATAAACTCGCAATTGTGAGATAAAAAGTCAGAATTCTGACTTTTTTTCTCGCAATTGCGACTTATATCACGCAATTCTGACATCTTTTCTCAGAATTGTGAGATATAACAAAGTCCGTCTTTTTTTCCCTTAGAATTGGACTTTATATTTCACAATTGTGAGTTTATATCTCACAATTCTGAGATATAACAAAGTCCGTCTTTTTTTCCCTTAGAATTGGACTTTATATTTCACAATTGTGAGTTTATATCTCACAATTCTGAGAAAAGATGTCAGAATTGCGTGATATAAGTCGCAATTGCGAGAAAAAAAGTCAGAATTCTGACTTTTTATCTCACAATTGCGAGTTTATATCTCGCAATTCTGACTTTATAACACGCAATTGCGACTTTATTTCACGCAATTCTGACTTTATATCTCGCAATTCTGAGAAATAAAGTCAGAATTGCGAGATGTAAACTCGCAATTGTGAGATAAAAAGTCGCAATTATTATTATTTATTTATTATTCAGTGGCGGAAACAAGCTTCCATACCTTATTGACGTCTCTAATTACAGAAATTTAGCCTTTTCATAAGGCAGAAATAATCAAATAAAAATAAATAAATATTAAAGAATTTCAAACAATAATATAATTTTAGCCTTTTAATGAGGCAGAAACAATAAAATAAACTAGAAAAAAAAAGTTTGTTGAGACAAACTTTAAGTTGGCTTGAGAAAGCCAGACCAGAGAATTTGAAGAAGATTAAAGTAGTTTGAAGTTTAAAGTAGTTTGAAGTTTGATAGAAAAATTAGTTAGAAAGAAAGAATAGTTAAAAAGAAAGAAAATGATTAGTTTGAAAGAAAAAGAAAGATTAGTTAGAAAGAAAGAAAGAAAGAAAGAAAGAAAGAAAGAAAGAAAGAAAGAAAGAAAGATTAGTTTGCTAGGGTGTTCTGGGTGGTTGCTGTGGTGTTGCTAGGGTGTTCTGGGTGGTTGCTAGGGCGTTGCTAGGCGGTTGCTAGGTTGTTCTGAGTGGTTGCTAGGGTGTTGCTCGGTGGTTGCTATGGTGTTATGGGTGGTTGCTATGGCATTGTTAGGCGGCTGTTAGGGTATTTAGGGTGGTTGCTGTGGTGTTGCTAGGGTGTTCTGGGTGGTTGCTAGGGCGTTGCTAGGCGGTTGCTAGGTTGTTCTGGGTGGTTGCTAGGGTGTTGCTAGATGGTTGCAAGGTATTCTGGGTGGTTGCTATGGTGTTACTAGGTGGTTGGTAGTTGTCACAGATGGTTACTATTGGGGTGGTTGCCAGGGAGCTCTTAGTGTATATCAGCATCCTGGGGTTAGGGTTAAAGTTTTTATAGAGTGAGTTTTTATAGAGTTCTTAAAATCTTTAGTAATGAGTGCATTTAGTGCGGCCTTGTGCTTATGACCTATGGTTGCTAGGGTGCTGTAACTGATTGCTAGGGTGTGGCTATGAAGATTTTAGGCCATTACTTATTGGCTGCTTGACAATATAAATCCTCTGAGTGAGAGAGAGAGGGAGAGATGCAGGGTTGTCAGGCCCTTTGGTGTCTGTGTGTGTGAAAACGTCGGTTTGGAATTGAATTTCTGAACATTCCGCAATGTTAAGTCAATGGGACTTTTTTGGCCGCTTTTTTGTCCGCTGTGCGAACATCGTACACCCGATCGCTTAGAAAAGATATAGCACACCTCTCCTCAATGAGCCGGTCGATTTGACGCCTCACTCAGGGGTCTGTGACAAACGGTGCGGAAGGAGTAGCGCGCCAAACTTTTGTGTGGAATAATAATAAGTATGCAAGAGAACACTAGTGATGCCTTGCCTTTGGCAAGCACCTCTAATAAGTTTATTAGGATTTCAGTAAGTTGGCTCTCTCAAGCCAACTTAATAAATATTAAAGAATTTTAATCTGTAATACTTTAAAAGGCTAAAAAAAATTTTTTTTATATAATTTCAGCAATTAATAGAATTTCGACCTTTTGATCATGCAGAAACAATAAAATAAATAAATATTAAAGAATTTCAGCCTTTTAAAATGATTGGTGAGCCAAGCCATATTCTTCATAATGAGCTGATGCAGGAGATATACAGTACCAACCTGTAAGTTGAATAGGTATAAATTCTATCATCAATTAAATTATTGAACAATAAGTAATTATTTATGTGTGGGTGAGGGTAGATGCAAAATGTGTAGGGTATTGTGTAATGTCTTAGGTGTAGGGATAGTGCAATATTAGAAATTGTGAAATGACTGATGTATGCCATTTAAAAATATATATTTTTGTGTTGTATTTGTGTTGTATGTATATATAATTTAAACATCACAGTATTTGATCTAAACTGGATTTTAGTGTATTATTGTTATTACAACACTATGAATTATTAACTTTATATACTGTAACTTGAAAAAAATAATTTTTGGGTAACACTTTACAATAAGGTTCATTATTTAACATTAGTTTGCATGCACTAATAATGAACTCCATGTACACAGTATTTATTAATCTTTGTTAATTTCAACATTTACTTATACATTATTAAAATCTTGTTAACATTAGTTAATGCACTGTGAACTAACATGAACAAACAATGAACAGCTGTATTTTTATTAACTAATGTTAACAAAGATTAACAAATACAGCAACAAATGTATTGCTTGTGGTTAGTTCATGTTAGTTAATAATGTTAACTAATGAACGTTATTGTAAAATGTTACCAATTTTTATTGTGCAGTATATTTGGAGCAAGTCTTAAATGTGAATGTTTTTGATGCACGCATGTGAAAGCAGAGCTGGAAAAGTCGATAAGAGTGTTTCACTTCCCAGTGGCTCAAGCCCGCAGCGTCACGCTGGTCTGCACTGGTTTCGCTAACAATCATCTGCTCAACACTGTGTGTGTTTGTGCTTGACACACACTCGGTCCGCAGGTGCTGGGATGAGCGGGGGCGTCCCTCATCGAGTCTCTGGCCCCTCAGCGTCCCCTGAGATTGATCACTCAAGGACAGGACGGAGGAATGTTTACATCTGTGTGTATGAGTGATGTACAGCACCCTGAGCATGGGGAATTGAAGGGGATTTTTCTGATATTCTTGCAATCTCTAATGTGTACAACCGTCAGCAATGTCAAGTCAAGTCACCAGCATTTATACAGCGCTTTTAACTATATAGATTGTTTCAAAGCAGCTTTATAATAGGAAATTACAGTAACAGAGATTGTTTAGGCTTTACAGCAGCTCTAGAATAAAGATATTGTCCAGCTAAAGTTAGTTTTTGATTGACTCACTTCCGTTGCTAAGATCATTAGTTGATAACTTAGGGGCCGCTAACACGACACCGTTCTAAACGAAAACAGAAAACTTTGAATGCGTTCTGGCCGTTCATTTGCATGACAACAGTGTTTGGTGCTCGAGAACACAAACTCTGAAACAGGTTCCAAGGCGCAAGTTTTGAAAAATTTTGAAAAACGTTATCATCTCTGTGTAAACGTCAAAAACGTGAATCTGTTAAAACACTGACTGTGTTTCTAGTTTTTTGCAGTTATTTTAGATATACTATCATTAAACTAAATAAAATGAGAAATGTTGCCTTGGCAAATGCAACTAGCTGAAATAAAACAAGTTGACGTATTTTAAAAATGTAATTTAAGTAATGAAAATATTTTTATGCTTTCAGTTTTAGTTAGCTTTGAGAATGCATGAAATTTGCTTTTAAAAATGTATTTTAAATAATGAAAATATTTTTATGCTTTCAGTTTTAGTTAGCTTTGAGAATGCAATTTTACACTGATAAAAATGATTCTGTGGTGAAGTAAATGCTACAGAAAAAAACAAATGTAATTTCTACATGAAAAAGTTAGTTCAGACAAGAATAAAAAAAACTAAGTAAATTCCATATTAAAACTCAATTCAAGCGTGTAGAAATTAAAGCGTAAATATCAACAATATAAAATTAAGTGAAACCTACTCAACTTAATTCTAATACTAGTGTTCCTGTCATGCCACACGTTTTCCAGCTGTATTTACACCGTTTTATCATTGCTTTTGTTGTTAGGTTTAGTAACTTGCCATTTTGTGATATCTGAATTTATTTTCTAAAATGACTCAAAAACAATCTATCTAATGTTACCATCATTGTGAATTGTGTACCAAGTAAGTCTATGTGTTCGGGTGAAAGCTGCACTATTTCTATCTATTGTATTATTTACTTAAATGTTTCTAAGTAAAGCATACACTTTAAAAGCATGGTTAAATTCAATGTTATATCATTTGTGTAAAAAGTTAATTTTGTTGAATTTACTTAACCTAGTTAAGTAGATATTACTAAACTCTATTTGTGAAATTATGTAAATTAAATATAATTAAGTAACATTTACTTAATTACTTCATGAATGGTAATTTCAATAGTAAGTAGATTTTACCTGTACAGTTGTAAGTTTAAGTTGTACAGAGCAGTAGCAGTAAAATGTACTTCAAATGTGTTAGTGTAAATTGT
>CM040832.1:36241290-36313790 GCA_022828995.1 Vimba vimba
AAATGAAATTAAATTAATAACAACAAATTTGTATTTAAAATGAAATTAAATTAATAACAACAAATTTGTATTTAAAATGAAATGAAATTAAAAAATAACATAACATAAAATAAAGTAATTAAATTAAAATTAAATGAAATTCAATTAAAAATACACAGTCTAAGCTGATAATTATATTTCCACGAATAATGCTTGTATATATTTTGCATTATATGAATTTCTGAGTTGAATCGAGATTCTAACTTGTTGATCCCATATAATAACTATAATTATATTCGCAAGCAACAAAATAATAAAATGTCAAGTACATGCTGTTAATTAAAATGAGTCAAACTTCTAAATGTGTGAATATCATTTGTTAGATCATTTGAAACTGTAGCAACTTCTCTTTTTGTTCAATGTTTAGTTTGTAAAGTGTGTTTTGCATCTTTTTTTAGTGCAATAAATGCCACTTGTTTTGATATTTGACATCAATGCATTTTATAATGTCATTCGTGTCATTCTGAACACCGTCAGATCGGCTGTATATTAATAACAGCATTATATAACAGCTTGTTCATGCGTGTGAATGATGTCTGATGTATATAAACTTGTTGATCAGTGCATTCCCACATTATAGACATTGCATGAAAGTTTCTAAAGAATTCTTTAATCTTTGCGCCCAAAAGGAGCAGAACCGCGCAGTTATTGAGTGTGTGAGTGTGTGTTGCTGAGTAATTGTAGTCCCAAAGGACAGTCATAACATGAGGAGCGCGAACACACACACAGGTGCACACACCACTAAAACTGCTCCGTCATTTAACACAAGGGGAATTTATGCTTTAAACTGCTACTGTCACGTCACGTCTGAGCAATAATCATCTGAGATATTAATAAAGACCTGGAACAGAGAGCAGATATAGCAGATATAGACTGTTAAACCTGCACGCATTGGATTGATATAGTGACATAAAGCTAATTAAAGTTATTTCATAAGCAATAATGCAATAATAAAAGAATTAGGGTTAAATTAGAAGTCTTTCTCAGTATTTTTCTCTTGTTTTCCAGTGCAAATAAACATTCTTAAATCAAGAAGCATTTTCTGGAGAGGCAGCAAAATGACTTGAATTTAATCTTGTTTTCTGAAAAATGCATCAAAATGAAGTTAGTTTAAGCTTAAAGAATTAATTAATACATGCCAATATAGTGTCAGAAACATAAATCTGGTTTTCCCTATGATTTTTCTGACCGTGTTTATTTTAAACACATGCAAACTCACCGATTTATGACACATTTTTCATTTAGCAAGACTTAATATCTTCAGGCATTTTGGATTGATAGTGACAAAGCTAATTAATGTTATTTTATATTCAATAATGCAGAAAAAAAAATAGGGTTAAACTATACAATAGCAACAATAGACATTTTTCTGTTGTTTTTCTTTGCAAATATCTAAACATTCTTAAATCAAGATGCATTTACTGGAGAAGCAAAATGAGTTTATTTTCCAGAAAAATACATCAGAATGAAATTAGTTTAATTGCAAAGCAAGAACAAATACATGCTAATAGGTTCAGAAAAATAAATCTTGTTTTCTGTTTGAATGAAGGTGATTTTTCTGACCCGGTTTATTCTAAGCTCATGCAAACTCACCGATTTATGATACATTTTTCAGTTAGCAAGACTTAATATCTTTCAGGCATATTGGATTGATAGTGACATAAAGCTAATTAATGTTATTTTATATTCAATAATGCAAAAAAAAAAATTAAGGTTAAACTACACAATAGCAACAACAGACATTTTTCTCTTGTTTTCCAGTGCAAATATCTAAACATTCTTAAATCAAGATGCATTTACTGGAGAAGCAAAATTATTATTTTTTCTTCAGAAAAATACATCAAAATGAAATTAATTGCAAAGCAAGAACAAACATGCTAATAGGTTCAGAAAAATAAATCTTGTTTTCTGTTTGAATGAAGGTGATTTTTCTGACCCGGTTTATTTTAAGCTCATGCAAACTCACCGATTTATGATACATTTTTCAGTTAGCAAGACTTAATATCTTCAGGAATTTTGCTTTTCAAGTAAACAAATCTTGATTTAAGAATGTTTATATATTTGTACTGGAAAACAAGCCTAAAATACCAAGTGAACTTTGATGACTCTGAGCTTCACATCTGTGGAGAATCGAGACGCTCCACCCAAAAACAGGCAAATGACTGCATCTCAAAACTGAACTGCACGAGTTATCAAAACCAAATCCACCTCAGCCTCTGCTGAACACATCAGATCGCACTGTTTACTTCATGTTCCCACATTTCGATTTACACAGCTGAGGATGTCGGGAAGTTGTGGGAACGGGAAGCTGCGTCAGTGGCTGATTGAACAGGTGGATTCTGGGAAATATCCCGGGTTAGTGTGGGAGGATCGAGAGCGAAGCACCTTCAGGATCCCGTGGAAACACGCAGGGAAGCAGGACTATAACCGGGACGAGGACGCGGCGCTCTTCAAGGTGATGTTACGCATATTATAGGTACATTTAAAAATGAATTAATTACAATAATTGTATTTGAAAGCAACAAAACAATAAAACATGCATGCTTATAAATGTGTGAAATGTCTTTTTTATCAAAGGTTTTGATAACAAAGTGTGTTTTTGCATCTTTTTTTTTTTTTTTTTTGCAATAAATGCCACTTGTTTTGATATTTTACATTTTATAATGCAACGACATTCATGGTCTCTGGTGCTCTTCGCGTAGCGGTCAAAAATTACAGATTTTTATTTTTTATTTTAATGAAAGGAATGTATAATATTTTAGTTTGATGATTTTTATTTTATTTAATAATTTTTATTTTTAGGGGATTTTATGGTATTACATTCTATTTACGCTGTATTTATAATTCGTTAATTCACTTTTTGAGCATAGACCTGAACATTTATTTTAATTTAAATTTAAAATTCTATATTCTTAAAAAAACTAAAACGGTGAGAAAATCAAAGCCTTAAATCTAAACAAGAGTGTGTTCGGCTGCAGTACCAAACGCTTCCACTAGAGGAAACTCGTCTCCATTCATTTCCAATGCGCTCATTTTAGACCGCGAGGAGCACAAGTGCGACTATTTTTTACAGGATCATTTAACCTTTTCGAATCATGTTCATGATTTTTTTTTGTGTATTCACATAACAAATGCCAAAACCGTACCATTTCGATGAAGTATTTTTTTTTTTTTAAATACATTTTTAATTGACCGAATTGTAAAATTGACCGAAGAGCACCAGAGGGTTGCTGTATAAGCAATAACACATAGGCTACATATAATATAATGCTGTATTGCACATGCACATTAGATCTGTTCAGCATTATATAACAGCTTGTTCCTGGTTTGTTGGATCAGGCCTGGGCTCTGTTTAAGGGGAAGTATCGTGAGGGAATAGATAAAGCGGATCCTCCCACCTGGAAAACGCGTCTCAGGTGCGCGCTGAACAAGAGCAGCGACTTCGAGGAGCTCGTGGGCCGGAGTCAGCTCGACGTGTCAGAACCGTTCAAAGTTTACCGGGTTATTCCTGAGGGAACCAAAAGAGGTAAACACTCACACACAAGCTTGAATATACATCCATTTGGGTCTCTATATTCCCCATAGACACACATAAATATCACATTTAAATATGATATGAAATAATAACAACATATATATTTGGGCTGCCAAAATAAAATTTTCATTAATGTTAATCAAACAACAAAAGACAGAGAAAATCACTCACTTTTGACTGAATAACTTTTGTAGCTTTAATAAGGATAAATCTATATATTTTGGCAGAGCAAGTAAAAATCAGAACAATATACTATAAAAAAATATAATCAAAATTGTAATGTTATGTGCAATTGATCGCGATTAATTACAAATATATATATATATATATATATATATATATATATATATATATATATGTATATAAATATATATATTACATTTCTAAAAATATATATACATGCAACAAAAAAAATTATATATATATATATATATATATATATATATTATATATATATATAATAAAAATTATATGTAACATTTCTAAATATTTATATACATATTTAATTAAGAAAATGAATGATGATTTAAATGAAAATAATAATAATAATAATAATAATATATAAATAAATATAAAAAATAGAAATTATATATATATGTATGTATATATATATATATATATATATATATATATATATATATATATATATATATATATATATTAGGGCTGTCAAAAGATTAATCGCGATTAATCGCATCCAAAATAAAAGTTTGTGTTTACATAATATATGTGTGTGTACTGTGTATAATTATTTTATATATATATATATATATATATATATATATATATATATATATATATATATACACAAACTAATTAAAAAATGAAATTACATTTAATTAAAACTCATTTCTCCTCCATTTCAGGACCAAAATCATATGAGAAAGTTTCCACAAGCCTAGGTCACCATAACTACCAGTTTTTTCCCTCATATCAGCCTGTGGAGGGTCAGGTAACACTAGCCTAAAAGAGTTTCTTGCAGACTACAACAAAATTAAACTCTAAAGTAATATCTGGCTATGATAATATAGATGAGAGATGAGAATGAATGTATGAATGTACTAACAGGTCTCTGTACAGGTGTGCAACTACCTGTCTGTTGCTGACCGAAGCTGGAGGGACTTCCTGTGTGAGCAGAACTCACTGTCAGACGCTCACTTCAGCCAGAACTCACGCTGGGACGCTGGTAATTACTCTATGTGTGTGTGTGGTCATTTGTTTATTAAATATATTGCCATTTAAAGTGAAGAGAATGTGTTTGTTCGTGTCCAGGGTACCAGATAAGTGGATCTTTCTACAGCTATAACACATTTGACTCGCCTCCCTCACCGTTCACCCTTGAGACCAGCATGAGATCAGCAGAGGCCATGGCACTGTCAGGTATGCACTCCCTAGCAACAGCCTAAAAACCACTTAAAACACCCTAGCAACCACCTAGCAACTAACTACAAATGCCCCAGTAACCACTTAGAACATCTTAGCAACCACCTACCAACAGCCTAGCAACAACCTACAAATGCCCCAGTAACCACTTAAAACATCTTAGCAACCACCTACCAACAGCCTAGCAACAACCTACAAATGCCCCAGTAACCACTTAAAACATCTTAGCAACCACCTACCAACAGCCTAGCAACAACCTACAAATGCCCCAGTAACCACTTACAACATCTTAGCAACCACCCAGCAACAGCCTAGCAGCCGCCTACAAATGCCCCAGTAACCACTTAGAACATCTTCGCAACACCCTATCAACAGCCTACAAATGCCCCAGTCGCTAATTAGACCATCTTAGCAACCGCCTAGCAACTACCTATAAATGCCCCAGTAACCACTTTGAACAACTTAGCAACAGCCTAGCAACAACCTACAAATGCCCCAGTAACCACTTAGAACATCTTAGCAACCACCCAGCAACAGCCTAGCAACTACCTACAAATGTCCCAGTAACCACTTAGAACATGATCTTAGCAACAGCCTAGGCAACAACCTACAAATGTCCCAGTCGCTACTTAGACCATCTTAGCAACTGCCTAGCAACTACCTACAAATGCCCCAGTAACCACTTAGATCATCTTAGTAACAGCTTAGCAACTACCTACAAATGCCCCAGTAACCACTTTGAACACCTTAGTAACAGCTTAGCAACTACCTACAAATGCCCCAGTAACCACTTAGACCATCTTAGCAACCGCCTAGCAACTACCTACAAATGCCCCAGTAACCACTTAGATCATCTTAGTAACAGCTTAGCAACTGCCTACAAATGCCCCAGTAACCACTAAGACAATCTTAGCAACCACCTAGTAACCACCTAGCCTAGCAACAGCCTAGCAACAACCTACAAATGCAATGATTTTCCATTGTTTGGTCACGTGTTCTCGCTGGTCTCTGAATGTCTCCCAGACCCGCGTCTGCACGTGACGGTGTTCAGCGGCGAGACTCTGTTCGCTGACGTCACGGTGACGAGCGTCGAGGGCTGTCGACTGGCTCCTCCCCCTGACAACTGGAGCCCCGGCGGCCCCGAGCTGGTTCCTCTTCCTCAGGCGGAGCGAGGAGCGCTGGAGGGAGGCGTTCTGCTCTGGATGACGCCCGACGGCCTGTACGCCCGCTGCTTCTGCCAGAGCCAGGTGTACTGCGACGGGACACACACACACCTGAGCGACAAACTCTGTCAACTAGAGAGAGAGCAGACCAGCAAAGTCCTGGACACACAGATCTTCCTCACAGGTTAGAAGAACCAAGCGGCAACCTCAAGTATCTCACTTTAATCCAACACTGAAGTGACTTAAACTGTAATTCATCGACTGGCCACTAGAGACAGGCTGCAGAAGAGAGTCAATCTCGTTTATTTCTCGCTATTCTGAATTTTTATCTTTATAACTTTTTGCGTGATATAAATTCACAATTGTGAGAAAAAAAAGTCAGAATTGGGAGATATAAAGTTGCAAATTGCGAGTTATAAAGTCAGAATATCATGATATAAACTCGCAATTGTGAGAAAAAGTCAGAATAGCGTGAAATAAAGTCGCAATTGTGAAAAACAAGTCAGAATAGCGAGATATAAACTCACAATTGTGAAAAGTCAGAATAGCGTGATATAAAGTCACAATTGTGAGAAAAAAAAAAAAATCGCAATTACCTTATTTATATTTATTCTGTGGCAGAAACAAGCCGCCCTGACGACAACTAAATGGCATATTAAAAGTCGGTATGAAACAGAAGTTGCGATAGTCTTTACTCCCCTATAGTGACGTATCCGAGTGAAACGGCTTCTGAAACAAGAACAAATGTGGGCGGGGCTTGATTGTGTCTGTGGGGAATGGATTGGATGGTTGTGGTTTGCTATTGGTGGATCTCATGTGAGTGACAGGTTGCCCCGCCCTCGTCATCAGAGAAGAGATGTTGCTGCAAGAGGAAGTTATTTGATTCAAGATTACAAGAATGCATGAATTTTATGGACAAAATCATTTATGATAAATACTACAATATAAAAAAAAAAAAGAATTGCCAATTTTGATTTCATGATGACTTTTAATACAATATTCACTCACTCATTCAGAACTCCAGGGATATTTCCTGCACGCTCGTCCTCCTCCACGTTTCCACGTGCAGCTTTTCTTCGAGAGCTGCGACCCCTCCGCAGACAAGAGACCCCTGACCGTTCAGGTAGCGACCTTTGACCTCTCCATCCACACCAATGTTGACCTCCACACGACCAAACACAGCTCTCTTGTGTTGTCCTACAGGTGGAGCCGCTGTTCGCCCGGCAGATGATGCTCCTCCTCCAGCAGGGCGGCATCAATTACATGAGAAGCACCTATGAACTTTCACCTCTGACCCCTGAGCAGATTTACACACATCAAGATTTCCCTGCCATCAACGGACACCAGACGCATGGGAACTTCATACAAGAGTGACCCCGCAGGAGTTACAAGACGTTTCTCCATTTAACTAAGTTTTAGCAAAGTAAAATACACCAATTTTTAATTGGCAGTTAATATTAATGACCCAAAAACATCATGTTTACGTTTGCAGAGCCACGGAGCAATTTAATGCATTAATACAAAGTGTGTCACAACATTTTACAGGTCTTCCAAAACAAAATACTAAATAACTATAGTATTATATATAATAATAATATTTCTGTGGCTGTCTGTCTAATTAATAATGTTTATATTTGTGTGCTTTGTTTGTTGTTTTCTCTGCTTGCACTGTTGGAAAACTGATTTAACAGCATCTCAGGGACAAAATCGTTTTAAATGAATGTATGTTTTTCTGTGTTATTATGTGAATGTAATATCCACACACTGCTTATTACACAGTATACAGTAAACGGCACACCTACAGTACAATAAATAAGGTACGTGATAACACCATAACTTTACAGTTAGTTAAACAATGAACCAATGTATGTTAATAATGCTGTAAAACATTCATAGTTCATTGTTAGTTAAGCATTAACGTATGTTATTGTAAAGTGTTACTTCCATCAGCAGTTTGCTTGAGTATATTGTCATATTGTATTGTTATGCAAGTATTAAATATTATAAATTTGAACATTAATCGCCCCTTAAATGAACAAAGCATGAGTCATTTATTTCTTTATTTATTGCATTTATTTGGTTCACACAGAAATGCACAATAAATATGACATTCACTGACTACCATACACAACTGGACAGTGTTTGAAATCAGAGACACTTTTTAGAGTGAAACACTTGTAAACTTGTTTTTTTCCCTACATGGACCACATAATACGGTTTTGGAATGAACACGGTTAGTTAAAGGGTTCGTTCACCCAAAAATGAAAGTTCTGTCAGTAATCACTCTCCCTCATGTTGTTCAATCCCCGTGAGACTTTCGTTCATCTTCGCAACACAAATGAAGATATTGTTGATTAAATCTGAGAGCTGTCTCACTCTTTTTTAATTGAAACTTTCCGGCCCAGAAAGTTAGTAAAGACAATGTTTAAAATAGTCCAAGTGACTACAGCGGCTCAACCTTAAGATTATCAAGTGACGAGAATACTTTTTGTGCGCAAAAATAACGACTTTATTCAACTCTTCATTTTCTCCTGTGTTTATCTGAGTGAGTTGACGTAGTGTAACAGCGCAGCGCTTCTGGGTTGTACGTCAGAACGGAGGCTCACTATTGGCCGGCGCTGGTCATGTGTGTGATGCTGGCCAATAGTGAGCCTCCGTTCTGGCGTTCAACCCAGAAGCGCTGCGCTGTTACACTACGTCAACTCACTCAGAGAAACACAGGAGAAAATGAAGAGTTGAATAAAGTCGTTATTTTTGTGCGCAAAAAGTATTCTCGTCACTTGATAATCTTAAGGTTGAGCCGCTGTAGTCACTTGGACTATTTTAAACACTGTCTTTACTAACTTTCTGGGCCGGAAAGTTTCAATTACAGAGAAGCCTATGGAGGAGTGAGACAGCTCTCAGATTTCATCAACAATATCTTAATTTGTGTTGCGAAGATGAACGAAAGTCTTACGGGGATTGAACAACATGAGGGAGAGAAATTACTGACAGAACTTTCATTTTTGGGTGAACGAACCCTTTAATGCCCACAGATGCTGTCTAGTAGTGAAATAAATGACATTTCCAAAGATCTCAAACGATTCAACCAATCAGATCTCTTGCATCCGTTCACGCCGTTCCAAAGATGTCACGACACAACAGGAAGTGACATCGGTCAGTGAGTGATTGCATACACAAACCCACAGTGAAGTGGTGAACCTGATTTGCTAGAAATTGAAGCAACTCGCTTACTAGTGAAATAGTGTTCAAAAATAATACTGGCATCTCTTTATTTCAAGTGCTTCCCTTTTAAATGAACTAGAAAGGTCCCTAAAATATCACAGAACAGTAAAACAATCATCACGTAGTGAATATGATTATACGTCACATTCAATATAAAAAACTCAAATACAAAAAGAAAACATTATAAAACATTGGAGAACAAGGCAAATAAAACACTTTGGTCAAAAAGAAACTATTCGTGGTACATGTTTCCAGGAGGACGTCCTTTTACTTTCACTCTCGTCAAGCAAACGTGAAAACGCACCGAATGAACTGAAACGCATCAAATTGCCACGAATGTAAACAAAAAATATTTTCAATTTGAGCAACTGACCCTGACGCAACAGATTTGGCCAACGAATACGGTTCTTCGGCTTCCCGAGTATCATACACGATCCAGAAAACGATTCCTCTCCGTTCACGTACACAAATATGTGTTTATATATTGGTTATATGTCAGCAGGAGAACGTCTCCCTAGAGAACATTGCATGCTGGGATGGCGGAGAGTGGCGTCGGAGGTTAAAGCTCTCTCTCTGCACTTTAGTCTGAAGCTCAGACCAGGAGAAAACTATTAAAACCACATCATCAAGTATGACTGGATTTGCACAAACCACACCAAACGGCCTCGTACAGTACGGGATGAAGCGACGCCCAACATTTCCTCGTATGTCATGCCGTGAGCGTGGAGAAGCGTGTCTCGGTGCGCGTGGGTACGTAAGCGTGTGGCGCAGGCGCTCATTCGAAGGCCCACACCTCCAGGTTCTGGATGGTGAAGTCCTGTTTGGAGGACAGTGGCAGGTTATTGAAGGTGGAGCACTTGGAGGTGGTGCCGTGGTAAAGGTCAGCGTCCAGCCACAGGCCCAGACGACCCCTGGGAAGCGGACAGGTTGAGCGTTAAACGGATAGTTCACGCAAAAAATAAAATTAGCGCCCATGATTTACTCTCCCTGAAGTCATCCTAGGTGTATATGACATCATTCTGTCAGACGAATACAATCAGAGTTATATTAAAAAATGTCCTGGCTCTTCCAAGCATTATAATGGCAGTGAATGACTGTTTCTGTTTTGAAGTCCAGAAAAGTGCATCTATCCATCATAAAAGAGCATCTGTCTATCATAAAAGTAATAAAAAAACTTTTATGATGGATAGATGCACTTTTATCATGGATAGATGCACTTATGATGGATAGATGCACTTATGATGGATAGATGCACTTTTATCATGGATAGATGCACTTATGATGAATATATGCACTTATGATGAATATATGCACTTATGATGGATAGATGCACTTATGATGATAGATGCACTTTTATCATGGATAGATGCACTTATGATGATAGATGCACTTTTATCATGGATAGATGCACTTATGATGAATATATGCACTTATGATGGATAGATGCACTTATGATGGATAGATGCACTTATGATGATAGATGCACTTTTATGATGGATAGATGCACTTTTATCATGGATAGATGCACTTATGATGAATATATGCACTTATGATGAATATATGCACTTATGATGAATATATGCACTTATGATGGATAGATGCACTTATGATGATAGATGCACTTTTATCATGGATAGATGCACTTATGATGAATATATGCACTTATGATGGATAGATGCACTTATGATGATAGATGCACTTTTATGATGGATAGATGCACTTATGATGAATATATGCACTTATGATGATAGATGCACTTATGATGAATATATGCACTTTTATGATGATAGATGCACTTATGATGGATAGATGCACTTTTATCATGGATAGATGCACTTTTATGATGAATATAGGCACTTTTATCATGGATAGATGCACTTTTATGATGAATATAGGCACTTTTATCATGGATAGATGCACTTTTATCATGGATAGATGCACTTTTATCATGGATAGATGCACTTTTCTGGACTTCAAAAGAGAAACAGCCATTCACTGCCATTATAAAGCCTTAAAGAGCCAGGACATTTTTTTTTTTATATGACGCCGATTGTATTCGTCTGAAAGAAGAATGTCATATACACCTAGGATGACTTGAGGGTGAGTAAATCATGGGCTAATTTTAATTTTTGTGTGAACAATCCCTTTAAACATGAGGCGGTGAGAGACACGCATGTACGGCAGGTTAGCATGTTTCTGAACTCACCCTCCTCCTCCGATCTGAAGGGAATCCGTGTTTCCTTTCACAAAGTAGGAGTTTTCACCCGTCCAGCGGTACACCTGAAGATAAAGGACGTCGAGTGTCATTATTTAAATGTTTTTTGAAGTCCGAAGGTATTGAGGCCTGATTATCTGGGCAATATAAACAGAGATTTTCAGTTTGAAAGGATTTCGACATTGCTATGTGGATGCTAGGCAATTGATAAGGGGTTCTGTGTAGTTGCTAGGGACCTCTGAGAGGTTGCTAAGCTGTTCCAAGATCGTTGCTAGGGAGCTGGTGGGTTATTGGTTATTAAACCATTGCTAACATTTTCCGAGTGGCTGCAAGGGAATTACTTAATTGTTGCTATTGTTCTCTGAGCGGTTTCTAGGGTGTTGCTAGGGACATCTGAGAGGCTGCTGCAAGATTCTTGCTAAGGAGCTGGTGGGTTACTGATTAAGAAGCAATTGCTATGTTCATGAGTGATTTTTAGGGTGTTGGCAGGCAGTTGCTAAGGTGTTCTGGGTGGTTGCCTGGCGGTTGCAAATGTGTTCTGATTGGTCACCAGGACATTGCCAAACAGTTGCTAAGATGGTCTGGGTGGTTGCTAAGGCATTGCTATGCGGTTGCCAATATTTCTGAGTTGTTTCTAGTGTGTTGCTAGGCAGTTACTAAGGTGTTCTGATTGGTTGCCAGGACATTGCCAAACAGTTGCTAAGATGGTCTGGGTGGTTGCTAAGGCATTGCTATGTGGTTGCCAATGTTCCTGAGTGGTTTCTAGGGTGTTGCTAGGCAGCTGCTATGGTGTTCTGGGTGGTTGCCAGGTTAAGGAATTGCTATGTGGCACTTGCAAGGACATTTCTCATCAATTTTGTCCTTAAAAATCTATGTAGGAACACACCTTGATCTCCGGGCAGAAGCTGTAGAGGAAGGTCTCTCCTGTCCCATAACAGTGCTCACTCACTCGGAAAGGGTGAGTGGAAAACGCTCCAAAAATCTGCAGGAGAAAATTACAAGTTTTTCAACATGACATAATTTTCACCGGTTTTACACCAACAGCGTAGTGCTGGGTGGTATGGCCAAACATCCATATCACGGTATTTTTCAAAATTATACCGGTTTCACCATATATGACGGTATTTTTTAAGCATGACTGGGTGTTAACCACATCTTCTACTGATTGAAGGAGGAGATACTGCAGTAGATTGACTTAGAATGCCCTATTTTACTGCCATGAGTGAATATTGTATTAATACAGGTTTGCAAGGCTGTTTATAAAGAGCTGCCAGCAGGAGGCGCTGTAGGAGCGGCAGAAACAGCGGTTTCCACAGTAACGGCTCATAAACGCGGCTTTATCAGGAAAGATAAAGAAGGATTCAATAGAAATAACATCGAAACTTTCCTAAACACAGTCAGTTCACTTCAGATACATTCATATAAAAACTCCTGCGCCGCACTTTGACTTCGAAACGTGCAATTCTCATGTTTAATCCACGATGTCAATGCCTTTTGGAAAATCTATTTGTGGCGGGCTGTGTTGATCTTGTGAACCAATGTGTGGGAAACACTGTACTATAATTTGAGAGCTATCGATTATAGTTTAACCTCTCCATCTTCACCGTCACGTTTAGTAACACACACACACATCTGTGCATCACCACAGTTACAGTGAAAAGACCCTCTCAAACAGTGTCGCGCCGCGTTCCCAACGCTGTTAAAGCGACACACTCCAGTATTGCAATATATTAAAAAGTAATGTCATAACATAAATAAACACTTGTATTCGGTATGAACCGGTGTACCGCCCAGCACTACAACAGCAGTAACAGGAGTGTGTGTACCTGGTTGTCCATGTCTTTGATGACCATCAGCACAGGGCAGTCCAGCTCCATCAGGTTTCTGTACAGGGTTTTCAGGCTGGTCCCGTGTACGACTGTACTGTAGACCAGACGCCACGGGTAACCCTGAACACGCGCCGGCAAACAAGTGGACAACTGCAGAGAAGAGCGTCAAACTAGTCAAAACAAGTCAACTTTATTTATATAGCACTTTTTACAACACAGAGTGTTTCAAATCAGCTTTACAGAGATAACAGGAAAATAATGCAACAAAGTTTGTTTCCAGAAGAAAATAGCGTCACAGTCCTGCTTAAACGGACAGTTCACCCAAAAATGAACATTAGCCCATGATTTACTCTCCCTGAAGTCATCCTAGGTGTATATGACTTTCTTCTTTCAGACAAACACAATCGGAGTTATATTAAAAAATGTCCTGGCTCTTCCAAGCTTTATAATGGCAGTGAATGACTGTATGTCTTTGGAAGTCCATCAAAGTGCATCTATCCATAATTAAAGTGCATCTATCCATGATAAAAGAGCTTGATGCGGCTCCGAGGGTTAATAAAGGCCTTCTGAAGTGAAGCGATGCGTTCGTGTAAGAAATATATCAATATTTAAAACTTTAGCGACTAAAATAACTAGCTTCCGACAGACTAAAGTTAAGGTTAAGTTTGATGGACTTCCAAAGACATCACATTCCCTGCCATTATAAAGCTTGGAAGAGCCAGGACATTTTTTAATATAACTCTGATTGTATTCGTCTGACAGAAGAATGTCATATACACCTAGAATGGCTTGAGGGAGAGTAAATCATGGGCTAATGTTCATATTTGGGTGAACTATCCCTTTAAGTCAGTTCAGTGATGTTTCATTTTTGTTGTAAAAAAGTTATTAATTTAGTTCATTTATATATACAGTACAGGTCAAAAGTTTGGAAACATTACTATTTTTAATGTTTTTGAAAGAAGTTTCTTCTGCTCATCAAGCCTGCATTTATTTTATCAAAAATACAGAAAAAATAATAATATTGTGATATATTATTACAATTTAAAATAATTGGTTTTCAATTTATTATACTTTAAATTATAATTTATTTCTGTGATGCAAAGCTGAATTTTCAGGATCATTACTCCAGTCTGTCACATGATCCTTTAGAAATCATTCTAATATGATGATTCATTATCAAAGCTGGAAACAGTTCTGCTGCTTAATATTGTTTCATAACCTGTGATACTTTTTAGGATAGTTTGATGAATAAAAAGTAAAAAAATAAAAATAAAAAAGAAGCAAATTTTTTAAAAATAGAAATATTTTGTAACAACCATATATACTACTGGTCAGTAATTCTTTTTCCTTTGTTTTTTTTAAATAAATCAATACTTTTATTCAGCAAGGATGTGTTAAATTGATAAAAAGTGATAGTAAAGAAGATTTATATTAATAGAAAATATTTTTTTATTTTGAATAAATGCAGTTCTGTTTAACCTTTTATTCATCAGATATATTAGGAGCAGAACTGTTTCCACACTCATAATAAATCAGAATATTAGAATGATTTCTGAAGGATCATGTGATAGACTGGATGTCACATGTGACACTGAAGACTGGAGTAATGATGCTGAAAATTCAGCTTTGCATCACAGGAATAAATTAGTTTTTAAAGTATATTCAAATAGAAAACTATTATTTTAAGTTGTAATAATATTTCACAATATTACTGTTTTTTTTCTGTATTTTTGATCAAATAAACGCAGCCTTGATGAGCATTAGAGACTTCTTTCAAAAATATAAAAAAACGTAATGTTTCCAAACTTTTTACCTGTACTGTATATATATATATTTTTTTTATCCGCTCTGGAGAAAACCATGATGTCATTGTCCAGCTCAGTTCAGTTCTCACATAATGGTGTCAATGCAGGAGATCAATAATATTGTTGAATATTAAATTAAAATACTAGTCGCAATGATCACCACTTTTCACTTCATAGCAAACTAGTCAAACAAATCCCAATGGATCGTTCACAAGTCTGTAGTTGAAGTGTCAAATAAAGGAGACCTTCTCGATGTGTGTGTCCTCCAGGAGAGCGCTGGGGTCCATCAGCACTGGAAGGAGATCTACCGGCTCCTCGTCCTCGAAGCTGAAGCTCTGGCGTCTCTTGGCCTCATTAATCGTGATGATCTAGAAGACAAACGTTTTCAGGGGGTGAAAATTCTCATATTTATTGAATCCTTTTATGCTTGAATCTGATTGATCTGAAGGTGTGCAGTTATTTTAATGGAGACGCAGGGCTGAAGTAGTTCCGGCAGGTTTAGATCGCAGCACAGTTGCGCATCACCTCGCCAAAGGACTTCAGTTACTTCAAAGGTCTTTACAGCCGACAACAGTAAAATAATCAAAACCCACAGCGACACAGACCAAGCAAATAAATATAGTAAACAATAGGATAAAAACGACACATTATTACAATGTTTTTTGCCTCAAAACTAAAAATTTTGTATGGAAAGCACATACTCTCTTTCTCCAGCTCAAACGCATAACGGCGCTGTTCTTGAAGCAGATCAACTTACAGTTTCACTATTAGTCGAGACGCTGCTGTCGAACACTGAGAGACTCACAGACTCAGGTAATTCACACACTCTCTCTCTCTCTCTATCAACTGCATTAATAACTGCATTAATAACTGCATTAATAACTGCATTAATAACTGCATTAATAATAACTGCATTAATAACTGCATTAATAACTGCATTAATAACTGCATTAATAACTGCATTAATAACTGCATTAATAATAACTGCATTAATAACTGCATTAATAATAACTGCATTAATAATAACTGCATTAATAACTGCATTAATAACTGCATTAATAACTGCATTAACTGCATTAATAATAACTGCATTAATAACTGCATTAATAACTGCATTAATAACTGCATTAATAACTGCATTAATCTGCTATCAGTGGCTCTAAAATGACGTTTTGGAATCAGAAATGGAGACGTGGGATGAGATGCGTAAGAAATTAGTTCCACACACAAGAGCGTTTTAGGGGAAAAAACCTGACAAATATCTTGAAATAGATCATCTGAACACTGTCTTGAGGTGTTACCGCAGTATAAGCGGAATAATTGACTCCGGGCTGTTGAAATATTAGAAAATAATGCACACCTGAGGATTTTGCATTATTTTCTATGAATTCAACGGCCCGTCATCCATTATTCCTGCATGTTCCTCTCGTCTACTGCTCACCTCCCAGCTGCGAGGAACCGGGTCACTGAAGAAGTTGTCAATCATGGTGAGCTCGTCTTTCTCCACGACCACGAAGCCCTGCTCCTGAGCGTCCTTCCCGTACGCGTCGGGAGACCACTGGATGAAGAACGAGTACAGGTGGTCCACTCTGAAGCAGAGACGGCTTGGTTAGTACGTACACTCATATTAAACACACACAAACTTTTTAAAATACATTGATCAATTAATTGCAATTTAAAGTGTTTTGGTGAAAAATCAATACATTTATTCAGCAAGGATACATTAACCTTAACTGTCACCTGCCCGTATACGGGCAAACTAAATTTACTTCACTATATTACTATTAAATCCTAATCTAGTCATGACAAACTATATATCGTTGGAAAGGTCTAAGGCTCCTTAATAGATATTTCAGCACTGTTTTTTGTTACAATTTATGCCGGAACATTAATAGATGAATTTATGACAAGAGCGCACCTCAAAAAAACTACATCATAACAGGAGTTCTGACCTTTGTCACAAAAAGTCGACGCACACACTTTTAATAATTGAAACTTTGGTTTTCATGCTAAAAGTTCATAATAAAACATTTAATCTAGTATTTGTCAATAAAAAAATATAAAAAAATATTATCTTCTAAACAGTATAATATATATATTATCCTCTAAAATATAATATTATCTTTTTTATCGCCTTTTTTTATTACATTACATATTTTAGTAGTTATCATAAATTAGGTATCATTTGAAAGCTTACAATCTCAGAATTCATCCTGTGAAAAGTGTTTTGAAATTGGACATTGTGTTACCATAGAAACGGTACTCTAAATTATTTTATTAGGCTCCTCCCATTTTGGGCATCATTATGTTTCTTAATTTATTATCAAAATATTTTCTAATCTTGACAAAACACATATTGTCAGAAAGGTCTGAGTCTCAAGGTTCCATATTTTGTGACAGAAGTAATATTTGGACAGAAATTTATTAATTTGCAATGGTAGAATGCATAGTTAAATTCAATGGAATTCAATGACACCCGGTGGCTATTTTTGGTATTACGCCTAAACAAAATCTCATGGGAGCTTCAATTTTTGTGATATCAACTTTAAATTTGGAACACAACTTATTGTGTGATATATGGCTTTGATTTGATAGTAATTTTTTTGTAAAACATATTTTGTAAAATATATATTTTATATAAAATTAAAATATGAAATAAATTATATTTGATTTAATGTAAATTTAAACTTCCATAACTTTTTCATACTTTAATTTTTTGAAGTGCTTTCACTTCAGCAATAATCTGCTATTTTTCCCCTTTAAAACAAGACCAAACTTGGGTCTATACTCCAAAGCATTCTTGAATTACAACCATTTAAGCTTGAATAGTGCATTTTAATGTCCATTCTCAAAAAGGGGGGTGACAGTTAAAGGGTTAAATTGTTCAAAAGTGACAGTAAAGACATTTATGTCAAATAGATGCTGTTCTTTTGAACTTTCAATTTATGAAAAATCCTGTTTTCACAAAAAATATGAAGCAGCACAACCGTTTTCAACATTGATAATAACAATTATATAATTATTAAATATAGTTTGAAGCAGAAATATTTAAATCCTAGTGTACTTTTTATATTCTAAAAAATGATTTAGCTTTTAAATGCCGTGGTATACCTTTATTATGGAAAAGCTCATCATACCTTTCTTGCGGCACAGCGAACCAGTACTCCGGCTTCCGGCCCCTGTGGGCGGGGCTTGAGGTGCGACCCGTGGCAAACGACTTCCTCATTGGCTTGCCCACCTTAAAGCAGAGGAACATGGGCGGAGCTTTGCTCTTTTCCTCGTTGAACAGCAGCATGTCTGCGAATCAGATCCGATATCAGCAAAACCGGTGTGTACCAATTCCCCTCGCACTCTGTAACACATCTTTCCCTCGCGGGTCAAAATGACCTGAAGCTCTAAAATTTTTTTTTTTTTTTCTTCAGAAGGATTATTTTATTTCATTTTGGTAATTTTTTTGTTTTTATTTTTTAATGCAATTTTTTTGGGAGATTTTTTGTTATTTACCTGATTTGATTTGAATAAATAAATGGTAATTTAAGCACATTCTTTTAACTTAAATTCAAATAACTCATGATTTCATGCATAACCCTTTAAATTCAGCTCAAAATATCTTACACTGGGTGTCTTTGCCGACCTCTAGTGGAAAAATAATAATATAAGATGAAATTTCATGACTCTTATGGTTAGGGTTATACCTCTTACAGCTCTATATGGAGCAAATGAGCTGTTCCTCTGGGTCCTAAAGTCAGTTTCTCTTCAGTATGCATTCAGATACACATTTAGACATTATAAAATAATTTTGTGGTAAAGTTTTTGCATTTTTAGGTTTTTCTATGTGTACTGAAGCATTCCTCGCATTCCATTCATTCCTATGGGGGTCAAATCGACCCGTGAGAGAAGGATGTGTTACTTTTTTAAATTTCAACCACAATTTATTTTGTGTATTCATGGTTCAAGTGCGACAAAAGTCCTACAGTCTAGGACCCCTCTGATGAAAACTAAATTTGTAACATTAAAAAAAAAGAGTTTCGGGTCAAAATGACCAGGTTAAAGGAACACGCCGACTTTTTGGGACTTTAGCTTATTCACCGTATCCCCCAGAGTTAGATAAGTCCATACATACACTTCTCACACCCATGCCGTAACTCTGTCTGACGCACCCAACACTAGCCTAGCTTAGCACAAAGACTGGAGGTAAATCACTCCGCAGAAGTAGCAGTGCTTCTCCTTCTGAGAATATAGTTCCCAGTATGTGTGTACGGTTAGATGTCTGTGTAATCATGTGACCTTGTTATTTGTACACGCTGTGACTATCAAAATCACAACATGTAAATAGGAAAATGTTGGTGTTATTTTGTCACGTATTGGGAGCAGTATGCTAGCTGGAGCCATTTACCTCCAGTCTTTGTGCTAAGCTAGGCTAGCGGTGGGTGCGTCAGACAGAGTCACGGCACACACACAGATGAGAAGGGTGTGTATGGACTTATCTAACTCTGGGGGATACGGTGAATAAGCTAAAGTCCCAAAAAGTCGGCGTGTTCCTTTAAAGGGGTCATGAACTGGATTGTTTTATTATTTTATAATGTTCCCTGGGGTGCCCTTATAATGTTAGTATGATTTTTACATAAAAAATTGTCATAATTTATAAATAAAAGCCATTTTTCCAAGCCTGATTTCTGCCTCAGATTTGAACGCTCCGTTTTAAGGGGCGTGTCTGCTGTGAGACTGCAGTGTAAACGCCCACTGCTGTGATTGGCTGACATGCTTGCAATGAAATAGCTAGTATTACAGGAACTCTCTCGAAAACTTTTACTACGTTTTTACTATTACAGCTATCGAGATTAACAAATCGTGAAAAGTATCGTTTAAAGCATTATATTTAAATCTATTCCATCACATGAAAGGTTGCAGCATGATGAGCACTGAGCAGATGACAGACAGTCTGTTGATCGCGTGAATAAAGATCTTATCATTGCAACGCAATTTTTGCACTCTCACAAATGCTTACACCCAAACTGGCGCTGCACAATATTTAGTAAACAGCATGTTTATTGCTTGGAAGTAGCTCGATCCGGTAAGCAATCATAATGTCGTCCTATGTTATTTAGCATGTTTGGGCGAATCGGTGGGCGGGGCTAAACAGGCCGTGTTGAAGTAGGCGTTGATCTTCTTTTGTGGAGGCGGTGTTTTATCCTCTTTGACGTCATAGTTCCCCACTTTGAAAAACGAGTCGTTTGCTGAGCCTGATGTCTATAAAAGCTTTTATTGGACTAACAAGGTAGTTTTCAGTTCTGAAACTTACAGGATATTATTATAGTATGATGATCTCTTATATGTCAAAAGCTCAAGGAAACTTTGATTTCTCAGTTCATCACCCCTTTAAGAGACTGAAGCATGATGTTGATTCTGCTCAGGACCAGACGGGATCTTACGCAAGTGTTCAACCTTTGTTTGTTTTTCCAATGTCACCATCAACCTCTGCTGAGAGACACACTGAAGTAAACACACAAGCTCTGACACGAGTGCACTGCCTACATACACAGCATTTAGACATTTTCAACACAAAAAACAGCAACATTGTGCATTATTCATTCTCTACTCTCTGGGAAAAATGATCAAGCAGCATTGCATATCTTTCATGGAGAAGGCAATCCCAGAATGCACTGCAATAAAAGCTGTTTTTACATTTAAATAACTCTAAAATAACACTGCCTGTGTAGATAGCCGACAGTAGACAGCAAAGCAGCGCGCTAGTTTTAGAAAGTGCATGCTCAAAAACACTCCTTGGCTGTGATTGGTTGGTCTGTCCTGTCAATCAAAATAAAACTCACCTTCGATTGGTCTCTGCATTGTGTTCACGAGCCACGACTTCATCTCGGCCTCACTGGCCCGTCTGCGTTTCTCCGCTTCGGAAAGAAGATCTACGTCTGAGTTCGGTCCCTTATTGTCCTCAACATGTGGTCCAGGCAAACTACATTTCCCAGAATCCTCTGGGGTCGCCTTGCTTTTTTGGTCGTTTTCGATTGCAAAGACACCGTTTACTAAAGTTTCACCGCTTGTTTTGATCACTTCTATGGCAGCCTCCTTCCCATCATGCACCAGAGAGCGTAGCAGATCCGCGTTATCATCCGTGGAACGGTTGTGAAGCCCTTCATCTTCCTCTTCCTCAGCAATAAAAACGCTCACGGATTTGTCTTTTTGGTCCATTGACATGCGTGTGGGTGTTCTTCTGTGCTCCTGAAGTGACGCCCCCTCCTGGCCAGGGCAAGTAGTGTTTGAGTCACTTTGCAGCAACTCTAGTTCAGTAAAACCTTCATCCGATGGCGATTTGTCAGCGATTTGGCTCTCTGATATCTCAGAGACGGCCGATTCGATATCGTCTAATATGATTGGCCGATTAGGCGCTCCGAGAGCCTCGTAACGACTAAAAGGGTTCAGATCTCGTTCTGAGGGAAGCTCTTCCCACTCGCCAGGCCTGTATAACGGACAGAGATCCTGCGGTTCATCACTATTATCACGGATCATCATCATCATCATCATCATCATGAGGGGGAAGATGGTGAAATTAAAAGAGAGAAAAACAAACAAAACATCCAAAATGAACAAACGCAAGACAACTGAACAAAACAGAACATGACAAATAAATATGACAAAACTTAGGTGATGTTTGGTGTCAAAATAGACTAAAATGGGATGAATGAAAAAGTGGAGTGACGCTTATGAGAAAGAGGAGGACTTTTAATTAATATTTGAAGATTTGCATAAATTAATTTTGATTTGTCCCTAAACATAAATTGCACTAAAAATGCATTTAAAGTAATACTTTGTTGACTACTATGGGACGAGTGTGCAGGATGGAGAATAAATGCTTAAAATATGCAGCAATTACACTGTTTATAAAGTACAGACTTTACATATTTAAATCGTTCGCTTTTTCTGTAGGTGTGTGCTTAAAAAAAAAAAGAGGCTTTTTGGGAATGAATAAAGGAATGAATGAATTAATAAATAAATAAGCAATTAAATAAAAATAAAAAATGAATGAAAATAAATAAGAAAAAAAAATACATTTAAATTGATCAAAATAACATAAATAATGAAAATAAAATACAAATTAAAATCAATATATCATTAAAAATAAAAGGGAATAAATAAGTTCAAATAAATGCAATTAATAAATCAAATGGTTTTAATCAAAAGCCATTAAAATAATAAAATAAACAAAAAAAATAAAGTAAACCATTTAAAAACCTTTTTAAATATATCATTAAAAAATGAAGGAGAATAAATAAGTTCAAATAAATGCAATTAATAAATCAAATAGTTTTAATCAAAATAAATAAATAAATAAACAATAAATTAAAATAAATAAGTAAAATATTTATATAAATATAATATAAATATATATAAATAAATGAAAATGAAAATAAATATCATTAGGAGAATAAATAAGTTCAAATAAAAGCATTTATTAAATCAAATAGTTTAATCAAAATAATAAATAAATTTAACAATTTTAAAAAAAGTATTAATTAAAACAAAGGAATTAAAATATAAATTTAAACAAATTAACCCAAAAACTAACTGGACTGGGATTGGTTACTACAGTGTTAAAATATCAACCTAAATTAATTTAATTTGATCTATGCACCCATAAATATTTCCTGAACCAAAACCGTGACCTGATACAAACTGAACCAAGAGACATCAGAGTCGTTAAAACTTAAAACTCCTCAAATTAATGAGACACAGGAAGTGGCTGCTCACAGATTACATAATAAAAGCCTTCCTTTTATATAATGCTGACACTTAACTTTAAAACAGTGAACACAAGCACATAATCATTTTAAAGGGGACATATCATTAAAATCTGCCTTTTCCCGTGTGTAAGTGCTATAATCGGGTCCCGGTGCTTCTACCAACCCGGAAAACGTGAAAAGTGAAACCCAGTAGCTTTGTTCTGGCGAGTCTTTCTCTGCAAGCATGTCAAAAAATAAGCCGATCAGATTTCGCTCTCCTTCTGACGTATGAAGAGGATCTTATTATATTACCGGCCCTTAATCTGCATGTTTACACACACCAGCCGACATTTGGTTTCACAAGCGACAACAGAGACCAGTTCTAACCAGTTCTGTCGTTGCTGAACACTATTCAGAGTCCCAGACTCAGGTGAGACAAGAGAGCAGTGACTTCATTTTATTTTCAACGGAAATCCCCCAGAAACAGAAGAATCAAAGTAACTCCACAACAACTACAGAAATGTGTCCACTAACATTCAGAAGCTCTTCCTGAGTCTCTTCGTAAGGCTGAACTCGCTACTGGTGATTCTGGGTGAGTGAGATTGGCCTGTTTTGTTATCGCTGGAGTTTCTGAAGCTCATGTAAAGGCCCCGCCCTCTTCTGAACGGAGGCGGAGCTAAAGCTCATTTGCATTTAAAGGGACACACACAAAAACAGAGCATTTTTGCTCACACCCTAAAAGGGGCAACTTTGACAAGCTACAATAAATAATTTTGAGCTGAAATTTCACAGACACACTCTGGGGACACCAGAGATAAATATTACATCTTGTGAAAAGGGGCATAATATGTCACCTTTAAATGAAACGTAAAAGATTGTAAAGAAGAGAAATGGAAAGAGTGTTTTCTCACGATGGCAGCGCGTCCTTGAGCTTCATGCGGGACACGTCGTCATACAGCGCGACCGACAGCACCTCCTCCATGGGGCAGATCAGCCCGTACTCCTCACAGCCGTTCTCGATCACCAGCGGGTCCGACTTGTGCGGGTCGAACATGATGTTATTGGGCGTTATGATCATCACTCCTCCGACAACACCCTGGAAGAAACCAGACCTCAGGAGTCTCAGTTAAAGCTTTCCTGCGTCACGAGGAGGGTTGAATTTGAACAAATTCCAATTCTTATCAATTCCTAATTTCGATTCCAATAAGGTTAAAAAAAATTAGTTCTTATTCACATTTAGTCTTATTGCAAAACATTTAATTTAAGCTGAATATCATGAACAGAAACCAACAGGCTAAAGAACACTTACACAAGGAACTTACACAAGAAACACCACAGAAAAACAACCAGCCTAACTAATATACATTTCAAGCACTATTAAAGACAAGTAAACACTCAGTAATTAAAACAGAACAAATAAAAAAAAAAATAGCAACAAATAGATACAACTGAACAAAGATACGATTGAAATAAACAGTGTTTTAAGATTGTCAGGTATTCAGGTACAGAAACTGTAATCAAATGTAAAATAATGGCACTTTATAAATAAAATATACATTACAAATATAGTTACAAAAGTTATTCAGTGAAGAACGAGTGAATATTCTCAGTCTTTTGTCGTTTGATTAGTGTTATTATAGAGACGGTTATTTTAGTTATTTTAGTGCATCAAGATAAACTAAATAAAACTGATAAATGTTGGTTTGGCAACTATCTGAAATATAATGTTTAATATTTAATTTTATTTCAGTTAATGGTTTTTGTTTTTCCAAGTAACAACTTTTTTTATGATTTTAGTTTTATTGAACTATAATGCTTGGAGAACCAGTAATGAGCTGGGAAATTTATCATTTTAAAATAAAACACTTACTAAAATAAGAATATTTAATTTGTTTACCTGTAGGCGGGGCTCATTTGCATATTCATAGAACCGCGAATACTAAATGAGGCAAGGGTGTCGGGTTACATTCAAGATATTTTAAGGCATGAAGAAATTTGTTTTCAAGGAAAAACGTTTAAAATTCAACATTTTGGTGATCAAAGATAATATAATAATAATAATAATAATGCATTTTATTTAAAAGATGAGTTTTAGGGATATTATTATTGACTACAGGGGGACTTGATATATAAACTAATTATTAATTATTATTATACTATTATACTATATACTATACTATTATACTATTATAAATTATTATTATACTAATTATTAATTATTAACTAAACTAATTATTATATTAGATATATAAACTAATATAAATAAATGCATTAGAAATATTTTTCATTCCTATTTCATGTTAACTAATAAACAACACAAATGTCTCTATATTTTTTAATGGTTTTAGTTAAAGGTGCAGTATGTAACTTTTTCACTCTACTAAAGCATAAAAATACCATACTATGTTTGCATATATTGAGGAAACATGCTAAGTTCACACACTTGTTTCTCTGAAAAACACTTCTACTGCCAGTTATTTTACTCTGAAATGTGTGTTTCCAGGCTGGAATGTGTGTTATTGTTTTGGTCTGCGATACTGCATGTTGCGTGTCTCAAACTGGCGACCCGTGTGAGTGTCGAGTCTGAGGAGGCGGGAGAAACAATGATCTCCGATATTTTGAATTGGACTGCAGTTCCTATTTCCACCACTAGTCATTCTTACAGACTGCACCTTTAACTATAATATGAGAATCAGTCGTGAACCGCATCATCGGACCCTCACCATGCCATCAGTGAAGTACTTGCAGCTCATCTTGATGAATTTGACGGTGGCCGGACTCTCGTCTTCAGAGAGAGGAGACGCTTCTCTGCGCACGGGCCTGCTCGATACACCGACCTGTCACACACACACACACAAATACACACACACATACACACAAGCACACATGCACAAACACACACACACACGCAGAAACGCAGATGCACACGCACGCACAAACACACACGAGACAGACAGAACAGAAACATTAGTCAGCAGAAACTCATTAATTATTCATGATGCTTATTATCACTGACAGCACAAACTCCTGAATGCAGAGCACTGGAGAGTTAAGCACTTCGTTTGAACGTCCTGATACACTTCAAGCGAAACCGAAGAACGAACTGGTGCGAAACAAAATCAGGCCAAATCGAAGTTCATTTGGAGTTTGTTTCGGGAGTTTGAAACTTCGCTCTGGATGGTAAACGCCTCTCGAGCTGCCATTGGTCCGTGGTGATGATGTAATAAGTAGGTGTGGCTCTGAGGCTCCGCCTCAATTTTCTCCAGTTCATTTCCTCTGTTTAGCATTTATGTAAACACTTCGGATTCATCAATCGGAATAATTTCATTCACTTACTATAATAATAATATTTTATTTCTTTACATGTATGTCACATGAACATTTAAAGTGTAACCGTCTGTCTTATGATGTCCCAAATACTGCTTCAAATCAAATTCATGTTGTGATTGATGTCGGAGATGTCGGAGCTGTTTTTGTGGTTCATGAATCCTGAAGGAAAAACACTGATAAAAACAGGTCTGTCTAACCTTCTCTGCTGACTCTGATGCTGCGAGACGCTCAGAGGGACCGTTGACCTGAGAACTGCCCTCTGATTGGTCCACATCAGGAACAAACAATTTCTGTGAGGGATCGAGTAAAATGAGAGGTGAGGTGTGTGTGTGTGTGTGAGAGAGTCAGAGAGAGTGCGAGAGAGAGAGTGAGTGAGTGATTGAGTGAGAGAGAGAGTGAGTGAGTGAGTGAGTGAGTGAGTGAGTGAGTGAGTGTGTGAGAGTGTGAGAGTGCGAGTGAGTGTGAATGAGTGTGTGAGTGAGAGTGTGTGAGTGAGTGAGTGAGTGAGTGAGTGAGAATGAGAATGAGTGTGTGAGTGAGAGTGTGTGAGTGAGTGAGTGAGTGAGTGAGTGAGTGAGTGAGTGAGTGTGTGAGTGAGTGAGTGAGTGAGTGAGTGTGTGAGAGTGTGAGTGCGCGAGTGAGTGTGAATGAGTGTGTGAGTGAGAGTGAGTGTGTGAGTGAGTGTATGAAAGTGAGTGTGAATGAGTGTGTGAATGAGTGAGTGTGTGTGTGTGTGAGTGAGTGAGTGAGTGAGTGAGTGAGTGAGTGAGTGAGTGAGTGAGTGAGTGAGTGAGTGAGTGTGAGTATGTGTGTGTGTGTGTGTGTGTGTGTGTGTGAGTGAGTGTGCGAGTGAGTGTGTGAGAGAGTGAGTGTTGAGAGAGTGAGTGTGTGTGTGTACGTACTTGTACAACTATCTTTGTGAGGACCAGTTTGAGTTTTAGACCAGTGGAGTGAGGACAGAGAGAGTAAAGTGAGGACATGTTGGCCGGTCCTCAGTTTCTGAGAGCCTTTAAAGGCCTGTTTGAGGGTCAAGACTTGGTTTTAGGGATCAGGTTATAATGAGGTCAAGGGTCGGTTTAGGGTCAGGGGTCGGGTTAGGCACTTAGTTGTGATGGGTAAGGTTAGGGTAAGCGGCTAGAGATTGCATTGTGTCAATGAATGTCCACATAAAGATAGATGTACAAGAATGTGTGTGTGTGTGTGTGTGTGTGTGAGAGAGAGTCACCTGTCCAGGTACGAGGCTGTGCGAGAAGAGCCGGTTTAAATGCACCAGTTTATTTGGCGTGATGTTGAACTTCAGGGCGATGCTGTTCAGAGTGTCCTTCAGGCCAACCTGACGATCACCACATGACAGTTAGATGCGCTTGAGTTTACTGATGAGGTGGATGTGCATGAACCATGTTTAAACAGGAAGTGTGTTCATGAACTCACGGTGTACTCCACGGTTCCTGGAGGTTTACTTTTCTCTTTCTTGGTCTGGCTGCACGGTTTACTGTTGTCATCTGAAATTAAAGTCACCATGAATTCTTGTTTTTTGTTTGGTATATTGCTGCATTTATTATACATGATTTATCGGTGCACATCATCACTGTTTTAAAGCCATGTTCCTGGTAATCTTGAATCAGAATAACTTTCCCATCTCTTCTCTTCTCTGATGACGAGGGCGGGGCTATAACCTGTCACTCACATGAGATCCACCAATAGCAAACCACAACCATCCAATCAATTCCCCATGTACAAAATCAAGCCCCGCCCACATCTGTTCTTGTTCCAGAAGCCGTTTCATGCCGACTTTAAAGATTCAAAACACTTAGTAAGTACACATACATTTAGAAGATGCTTTTATCTGATTTAAATTATTAGTTTCGATCCAGCTGGAATAATTTAAGCTTAAAGTCCTCCTGTAGTTAATCATTTTATCCCTTAAAACTCATCTTTGACCACCAAAATTACATATTTAAAAGTTTTTTTCTTGAAAGTCTTCATGCCTTAAAATATCTTGAATGTAACCCGACACCCTTGCCTCATTTAGTATACACGGTTCTATGAATATGCAAATGAGCCCCGCCTCCACTCACTCACTCACTCAGAGATCCACTCGCTGACGATCACACGTTGATCTGATTGGTTACAAGGTAGTTTGTGACGTCAGAAACACCAGCGATTTCAAAGCGTGTTTTTGAGACTGTCTTTGGTTCACTGCAGTTTTAAGGAGGAAATACTCAGCAATGGTGTCGACTTATGAATTTACACATGGTTTGTCTTAAAGCAGATTAAAAATAGATATATAAACTACACTAAAAGCTGGATTTCCACCACAGGGGGACTTTAAATAAAGTAAGTTTAAATACTACAATTACTAAATCTAAAACTGAAATAGACATATTACAAAAATAAACAATAATGACTTTAAAAGGAATACAGAAAATATAAAAATAAAAGCTATCACTCGTCCATATCAACACCCAGCTAAAGAATAACACTGTTGACACAAGCTTTAAAGACTCATAAAGCAGAACATGAAGAACAATACGAGCGTCATTCATCACCGCTCTGCTCTAAGCTAGAGACGTCCACACAACATCTACAGCGGTCACATGACCGACACACACGCCATACCGGCCCGAAAACTCACTACACAGCACAGTACAAACAGTACAACGTCTTTAAAGGGGGTGTGTGTAAGAATTTACGTGCATTAATTGCTTTTTGTGTTGCCAATGTGTGAACAGCTTCTAACGAGGCCTAAAAACGAGACCTTGCTGGGTTATCTATTCTACAGGCCGAACACCAGCCAATGACCAGCCGGCCATGAAGCGGTTCACGCAAAAACAGGCCAACATTTTAGAAACCAGTGAAAATTCACAATTCTCTATTGCAAATTTCAATACCACAGATAAAACCACTAGCCTAACTAATATACATTTAAAACATTATTAAAGACAAGTAAACCGTCACTAATAAGATAAGAACGAATGTGACCCTGGACCACAAAACCAGTCTATTTTAAAATTGAGATTGATACATCACCCGAAAGCTGAATAAATAAGCCTTCTATTGATATATGGTTTAATAGAATAGAGAAAACAAGAAATTGTTAATAGATTTGGCCGAGATACAACTATTGAACATCTGGAATCTGAGGGAGCAAAAAAATCGAAACATTGAGAAAATCAACTTTAAAGTTGTGCATTTATGTTGGCGATTGTGCTGCATTTACTCACAAAAATATATTTTTTTAATATATTTACGGTAGGAAATTTACTAAATATCTTCATGGAACATGATCTTTACTTAATATCCTAATGATTTTTGGCATAAAAGAAAAATCGATAATTTTGACCCATGCAGTGTATTGTTGGCTATTGCCTCAAATATACCCGTGTGACTCGAGACTGGGTTTGGGATCCAGGGTCACATATAATCAAATTACAAGCAAAAGCACAAATAAAAACAATATAACAAAGATACTAATGAAATAAACAGAGCTTGTCAGGTTTTTCAGGGATGTCTAACAGTGGTTTTCAGGTACAGACATTTAATAAAGCAAGCAAATATAAAATCAGTCTTCGCAGTAAATTAAACATCCTTGTTAATTAATCCTTATTAAAGTTACAAAAGTTATTCAGAGAATTGAGTGATTGTTCTTTGTCTTTTGTTGTTTGATTAACATTAAAAACACAGACGGCAGGAATATTAGGCTACTGTCACTTTAAGAGCGAATGCATGGATCTAATATACTGAGACTGATACACATGCGTTTACTTTCTCAGCTGTTTATGTTCACTGAAGACATAACCCACTATATTTATGAGGATACTCGCAATTTTTTTGCATAATTTTGTGTGGAAGTTGGTGGCTGCAGTTCACTTATAGGCCACCGGTGTCGCTATTAACAAGGTTTCGGAACTCTACCTAATTAGTGTGGTATTTATTAGCAGTTGTGTTGTGATTGGTTTCTTACAGTCTCGTGTGAATGATCTGACCTTTATATTTTATCCCACACTCTCACAAAACATATCTGGTTTAGTTATGTAACTTCCTTAACAGACTAAATGTAACCTTTGACTGGGTGGTTAGAGTTCGTGTGTGTGTGTGTGTGTGTGTGTGTGTGTGTGTGTGTGTGTGTGTGTGTGTGCGTGTGTGTGTGTGTGTGTGTGTGTGTGTGTCTCTTCCTGTCTGTTCGACTCTGATAACTAACAGACTCACACTCATCTGGTGGTCACTTCCCATGATCCTCACACACACACACACACACACACACACACACACACACACACACACACACACACACACACACACACACACACACACACACACCGAAAGGTCACATGAACTTGCTTAAGAAACACTCCTGGTCATATTGTGAACATTACAGGAGCCGTATTCATAATCTTGCATCAAAATGCAATAATTTGCTCCATAACTTGCTCCTTTCTGCTGTTGTAATTGAGTGGGGGACACATAATTAATCAATAAAAATACAAATTAATTCTCACAATTAAATCAAAACCTTATCAATTAAATAAAATTCCAAACTACACCAATTCCCACAGAATATTCTGTTTAACTCAGAAATACATAATTTTATTGAAGTCTTGTTTGTTTGTTTACTTGTTTTTCATGACTATTTGTTTTGGCAAAATCTGATTAAAAAAAAATAATAATTTTTTTTTTGTAAGGCTGTACAATTTGGCCCAAACTTTGTGATTATATATATCAATATGGCTATAGAATAATATAAATAAAAATATCAAAATTATTAAAAAACTAAATAAAAAAAATATTACTACTGTAATATTTCACTTTAAAATAAAATAAAAAATTAAGTATTTAAGAAAAATAATATTCAAAAAAAATTATTTTACATTACAAAAGTAAAATTACAATGCTAATATTTATGGCTGCCTAAATTTATTTTCAAAAGTTTTTTACTTTTATTTCTCATTACAAGTATGTGAAGACGGTTGGTGTGTGTGTTGTGTTCACAAACGTAATTTAAAGAAATCGCAGCCTTTGCAATTTAATAATAAAGCCATTTCGCAATTTCGCTTTTATTTTTGCAGTCCTCGTGAAAACTATACTTGAACTATTACAATTTAAAATAGAAACCAAATAAGAACATCAAGACTAATTTTTCAACAACAACAAAAATCTAAAATTATATTTGGATTGCTCGCATTAAAAACGTGAAGTTCATCATGTCTGAATGTTTACCTGGTCTGTCGTTCTGGCCTCTCCTGGTTTCCTCAGGCTGATCCGCTTCCGCTTTCCTCTCCTGAGATCGTCCAATAGGAGCAGGTTCACTGATGACTAGCGTCTTGGATCCCACATCTGATTGGCTCTGCTCAGCATCCGCCTTTTCTGATTGGCTCTGCTTTGGCTGCCGTTTCTTCTTCAGCCTGCGAGACAATATACAGCTTCATCAGCATCAACTCTGTCAAATCAGCAACAAAGAAACAACTGAAGGAGTTAAAGTCCTTCCACAGACCCGAGACGCTTTCCCTGGGTGACGTAACTGTGAATCTGTGGCGGATCCAGAGAAACTGCAGTGGGCGGAGCCAAGATGGCCGACAGCTCAGCACGGGTTTGTACATTTTGACATTATTTTTCTGACTAAATGAACATCTAATTACAGATTCTAATTTCTGAATTCATTATATTTTGATTTGAAATACACTTTCAGATATACAGATGTGTTTGTAATGATTCTGAGGTGAAATAGACGGAGATTCACATGTGTTTCAACAGATCCAACAGAGATTCAACAGAGATTCAACAGATCGACGGAGAAAGTGTGTGAGGAGAAACTAGAGAAGAGAATCTCTAATGGCGAATGACAGCGGCCGATCGATCAAACTGAGACACTCAAAGCTAGTAGACTCTGCTGCAATAACACACACACACACACACACACCTCAAACACTCGCACTCACATACACACACCTCACACACACACACACACACACACACACACACACACCCCACACACTCGCACGCACACACACCCCACACACTCGCACGCACACACACTCACTCACTCACACACACACTCGCACGCACACACACTCTCGCACGCACACACACTCACTCACACACACACCTCAAACACTCGCACACACACACACGCACCTCAAACACTCGCATACACACACCCTCACACACACACCTCACACACACACCTCACACACACACCTCACACACACCTCACACACACACCTCACACACACACCTCTCACACACACCTCACACACACACCTCACACACACACCTCACACACACACCTCACACACACACCTCACACACACCTCAAACACTCGCACGCACACACACACACACACCTCAAACACTCGCACACACACACACTCACACACACACACACACACACACACCTCAAACACTCGCACACACACACACACACCTCAAACACTTGCACGCACACACACTCACTCACACACACTCACTCACACACCCCTCAAACACTCGCACGCACGCACACACACACCTCACACACACCTCAAACACTCGCACGCACACACACACACACACACACACCTCCTACACACACACACACACTCTCGTACATACTCATACACTCACACATTCTCGCACACACGCGTGCACACACACACTCACACACGCACAGACACACTCACTCAGACAAACACACCTCATACACACACACACACACACACACACACACACACACACTCGCATGCACACACTCTCACACTCACACACACACACAGAAGTCATAGGTCAGTATGGACACATTCCTCTGCCGAACTCATTTCCCATAATCATAAACGACAGGAAAGAGCGCAGCATTTCATCCAGCGAGACACACTGACAAACACACACTGACAAACACACATCACTGTCATTACACACACACACACTCTACAGGCATTAAATACTGAAAACATCACTGTTATTCATAGCATTTCTTAATATCCTGACTCAGCTTTTAGTTATATATGTTCAGTTTTCATTTCATTTTAAGTTTAAGTTTTTCCATCTAATATATACGTTTTATTTTAGCTTCATTTCAATCGCCAACAGTATGTGTGTGTGTGTGTGTGTGTGTGTGTGTGTGTGCGTGTGTGTGCGTGTGTGTGCGTGTGTGTGTGTGTGATTTTTCCAGCTGTTTTCTGCTGCGTCAGATCAGATAGTAAAGCAACAGCTCGCTCTCCTGAACAACACACACCATCAGACGTCCCTTACACACACACTCCACTTCAGAGTTTGAGGATTCTGCGCACGAGCAATAACAACTTCAGACGCATCAAACGCCTCTAATAACCGGAGCGCGTCGAACAGTAACACACACTTCCTCTGAGGTCTGAGCGTCTCTGTCAGAATAATCATCCACATGTTCACAGTCACACGCCCGAACACATCACATCATACCGTGATGTGGAGGAGCAATGAAAGATTACTCAGTAACTTTAACTTCAGTCAGGTCCTCGAAACCAAGAAGAGTCATGTGACGTGAATTACTTTCAGCATATGTCAGTATAACACACTTTCTCGTCGGCTTGACGCATTTACTGCATGTTTTTATCTTAAACATTGAAGCTACATTCACTGGAATCAAACATATGATCTACTTTTGTGTTTTAATTAGGAGAAATAGAAAGTCATAATGGTTTGTATGGAAGCTCGTTTACGGCACCTAAAACTAAACATGCTCTGGTAAATCATAATGACATAAAAGCAATAATTATGTAATAATTATTACATAAAAAAGTCAAAACTTATGTTATAATCATGACTTTTTGTGTCATCATTTCGACTTTGACAATTGTGGATTTTTTGTCATAATTTCAACTTTTTGTCAAAAATATGACTTCTGATCAACTATTTATGCCATAATTATTACTTAGTATCTCGTAATTCCGACCTTTTATGTCAATCGATTTTTGCCAAATAATTTTGTCTTTTTATATCAATAATAGCTTTTATCTCATAGTTTTGTCTTTTTATGTCATAATTATGACTTTTCCCTCATAGCTTCATCTTTTTATGTCATATCTATGGCTTTTATCTTATAATTTTTAATTTCTATATCATAATTGTGATGCTTTTCTCATAAGTGAATTTTGTCATAAATATGATGCTTATCATATGTCGCACATATATTTTGTATCATAATTATGACGTTTTTCTCATAACTTTGACCTTTTACATCATCATTGAATTTTCCCTCATAGGTTTAATTTTCATAATTATGGCTTTTATCTCATAATTTATTCTTTTTATATTTAGTTTTCGACTTTGACATAATATTGGCTTTTCCTTTTTACATAATTTTCCTCATAGTTTTGACTTTTTATGTCATAATTATGATGCTTATCATATGTCACACATATATTTTATTCTTATTATGATGTAGTATCTCATAATTTTGATTTTTGTATCATAATTATGGATTTTCTCAGTTTCAGCTTTTTATGACATAATAATGGCTTTCATCTCAAAATGTATAAATCTTGTCATAATTAGGATGTTTTCTCATAACTTTGACCTTTTATGTCATAATTATGACTTAGTATCTCATAATTTTGGCTTTTTGTCCTACTTTTTTCCTTATAGTTTCGACTCTTTATGTCATCATGATTTACCAAAGCATGATTTTTTTTCTTCTTATGTGGCATAAATTTGCCTTCATTAGTCTGGAGAGTCATTCGGGTGAGCAAAATAGTAACAGTAACAGTAACAATAGTAAATGCTATTTTTACACACCAGCAACAATATTTACAGCAAAATCAGTTCTCAAGCCTGTAGTACCAACCAAAATAAAGTGATTAATTCCTCTTTTAGCACTATCACCATTTCCAGCTGTTAGTTCTGCTTGGCTCTCACTTCCCGTCACATGTTTCCTGTGTAAATCTGCTCGTCTGACAGTGTTATTTCATCTCACCTGGCAAAGTATCCAGTCCTCTTCTCTGTCTTCTCCATTACAGAGCCGGAATCACAGCAACTCCTTCCAGGCCAGAATCGGGATCTCAACGTTGCCTGAGCGTTCCTGTCTTCACAGACACACAGAAAGCAGAATATCGGCCCCTTAATATGTCGGCCCTTATCTGTAGTCGTGGGTCAATGGGTCACACACAGGTTGCTGCAACAAACCCAGTGACACAAACATCAGCTCTGAGTGGGAAAACTGTCGATTCAGACCGGATCAGGAGAGGTTGAGCTTGTTTTTTCAGGGTGAAGCCATTAAATCACCACTGATGGCAATCTTTATAGTTAAGACACTCATTATTGTTCAAGATCAACAAAGCCAGTGTTTGATTTGAGATAAGCAGTGATTATATTGAGCCTGAACATCTGATTACTGACTGATATCTCAAATCAATCTGCTTGGGTAACATGACAGGGGTTAAACTGAACGTTTAAATGACACAATCCCATTTAATAGAGAGTGAAACTCACGTTAAGCACGTAATTTTACGCGCATGCATGCAAAATGACGTCACGTGCATCACGTAACAGCTGATAGCCGCCTATACATACATACATACACACACACACACACATATATATATATATATATATATATATATGTGTGTGTGTGTGTGTATGCATATATATATATAATATGCATAACACAGGAAATTCACGCACAAAAGACAATATCATAAGCATGCATTAAAATTAACCATTTTTAAAGGATGACATCATGCATAACCTTATTTATCTTGATCGCCGTATAGGCCAAATGCTGTAACGTTATATTTGTATTATATTTCTATTGTATGCATTTGAAACGCGGTCCTGCCATGCATATTATTTAAAAACAAACACAAGTATTAAACACATTCGTGTGGTCCTGCAGGAATTGCACGCGCATGTTTAAAGGAACAATAACCCACCTAAAGAAACACTACATCCCTGAGGATCCAGCAGCTCCTGTTCCCTCTTCACTTCATGCCCTCGTCGATCATATAAACGCTCTTCTTCTTCGTGTCGATGTGAATGAGAATGCACTATTGTTGATATAAACACGCACACATGCAGTCCAGGCTAACAGGCTAAAGCTAAAGGAATTAAAGTCCTTCCATATCAAGATTCGAAGCGGATTCCGGTTGTTTCTTGTTGTATTCTGTCACACGAACACCTGCTCTCGGGACTTTGACCCGTTTCACCGCGAGGCAATCAGCACAAACGCTTGATGTGCGTGTTTGGGTTTGCAAATAGAATTATTTATGTATTCATATCAAAATTTAAATGTAGATTTTCTCATAGGTCGAAGTCCTCTCATGCCACGCCCATTTTCCCGTGTGATTGACAGGAAAAGCGGAAACGCCCCTTCCCCCTATAACTCCAGGCCAGATGCTGTATTAACTGTGTGTGTGTGTGTGTGTGTTTTACAGTGACTCTTGTACATCACAGGTCTCCATAAAAACTTTTTTTTTTTTACATCATTTTATCTAGCCTATTTTATTTCGGTGCAATTGTACTGCTGTTCTTTTATTTGATATTTTATTTTTGTTCTTTTTTAGCAACATATAAACAAGTATATTAACATCAAAATATTAAAGCATTGTTTTGGCCAACAAAAACGGCAATTAATGAAATATATAAAATTGCAACACCTGAAACAAGTGTGACAACTTGCCCCAACCTATAATACTCTTGTCATGAGCTCAGTTCTGAAGTTAATGAATGTTTGTAATTCGTGAATGATTTGGTGTACAGATCGAAGGCTGGTCTGTTTTTAAAGAAGACATTCAGCAGATTAAAAAAGAAAATGAAAGTGTAAGTGTACATGTTATTATAGAAGCTTAAGTTTATTTGAAAGCAAATGTAATGAACTAAACTTTTTTATTTTATACAAAATACATATTTTATAAAATAACCTGGACTCTAAACTTACTAGAACATCAACAAAGTTTCGTTTCGAATTTGAATTTGATATCACAAAAAATGAGCCGCTAAAAGGCTTTAATACACAGTTCCACTGGTCGAATGATTGAAGTATGTGAACAAACCAGTTTCTGCACCGCATGTCTGACACACAACTAGATAAACGAGCTCTTATGCCACTGAAGTTTTGACCTGCGTATCATTTGTTTTGAATATTAAAAATGAAAGCGTGTGAAGCGTTGGTTGAGTTTGGTTGGTGTGCCGGGACTGAACTGGCACAATCTAGAACATGTGGGATTTATGAAGGTCACGTCCTGATTGACGTGCTGTATGATAAACACACAATCCTCTGAACATATTCATGAATAGCCTATTTGATATGCATTTAAACATATCAAATATTAAAGTCCCCCTGTGGTGGAAATCCAGCTTTTAATGTTGTTTATGTGTCTATGTGGTGTTTTTAATATGCTTTAAGACAAACCATGTGTAAATTCATAAGTCGACTCCATTGCTGAGTATTTCCTCCTTAAAACTGCAGTGAACCAAAGACAGTCTCAAAAACACGCTTTGAAATCGCTGGTGTTTCTGACGTCACAAACTACCTTGTAACCAATCAGATCAACGTGTGATCGTCAACCAGTGGATCTCTGAGCTGAGTGAGTGAGTGGAGGCGGGGCTCATTTGCATATTCATAGAACCGCGCATACTAAATGAGGCAAGGGTGTCGAGTTACAGTCAAGATATTTTAAGGCATGAAGAAATTTTTTCTAGGAAAAAAACTTTTAAATATGTCATTTTGGTGATTAAAGATGAGTTTTAAGGGATAAAATGATTGACTACAGGGCGACTTTAAGGAGAAATGTCTTAACCTCCTTTTTGAACATAGACGTGAAAACGCACTTAAATACAAACTTAAACGGTTGTAATTCATGAATGTTGAGTTTAGACCTACGGTTGGTCTCTTTTAAAAAAAGACACTTCAAAATGTTCCTAAAGTGAAAGAACTTCTAAAAATGAGAATGCTATAGAAGTTTCAGTTTATTATAAAGCAAATGTAAACATTTTTTATATTAATTACATTTCTTTTCTTTTTTTTTAACCAAAAAAACAACAACAAATTGGACTCTAAATCAATCAAATCAAAGCCAAGTTGTTACAAATTTGAAGTTGATATCACTAAAATTGAGTTTGCTGTGGTTTTGTTCAGTACCAAAAACAGCCACCGGGTGAAACACACAATCCACATTCTCATTGTTAATCTCTCTATAAATTACAGAAACGTCTGTCTGTCTGCGTGTGTGTCTGTCTGCGTGTCTGTTAACCACATATATCTCGAACCGTTAGTCCGATGGATTTCAAACTCGACAGGTGTCTCGCTACGGTCACGAGTAAGTGCAGTGCCGAGTTTGACGTTGTTTGGATGAGAAATGCTAAAGATATCGTTAAATATATCATTTTTAAAAGGTTGTGGTTTAAAAATAAACACTCTGACACTAGAGAGTTGTATCATTCAAAGAAGCCCCAAGAAGGCTGTGGTTTAAAAATAAACATTCTGATATAAACACTCTGTCAGCTGCACTGTTTACTTCTGAATATTATAGTTTGGTTCCAAAACGTGATAAATCCATTTTGATTAATTTGAGTAAAAATGTGTTTTCTTTACCAAGAAAATGGCAAGATGAAAACCATATTTTCTGTTTCAAACTTTCACATAGCATCTTTAGGTTATAATAACATAAGAAATTCAAATCCAGATTTTGATTTTCAAAGATCTATTATAAAAACGGATTATTTTTCCCCAAAATGCAATAAATTCAAGACACTTTTTTCTCAAAATGCTATCATATTGAAACTGTTGAAATCAGACATCACTAAGAAATATCTCCTGAACTTTTTTGACTGCGATCAGCTCACAAAAATTTTGCACGGGCACTTTGCACTGCTCCCTGAATCGACACGCTTATTCATTTGTGGATGTAAACTGAATCTATAAGTCAGCTATGCTGTTTACTTCTGAATATTATATTTCATTCTGGTGCGCTTAAAGTTATCGCTACTGTGTAATAGTAGCCTATGCTATTCACCAACTAAACATATCCTATTCAATGCGATCACAGTCTCTTTCACGGGCATCATTTGTAGTAGCCCATTCACAAACTGTTTGCTCAAGCATAGCGTTTTCTCAGAGTTCACTGTGTGCTTTCTACCATGCACAAATAAAAATGTCACTGAACTTTTGCTGTGCAATTGTAACAATGAGCACTCAAACACACCAAACCAACAATTACTAAAAACACACTCAAAAACTGATTTTGCACAGGCATTTTGCACTAGCACTTAGAAGGTTGTGGTATTCATAAACACTCAGTCAGCTACACTGTTTACTTCTGAATATTATAGTTTATTCACAGCCATCATTTGTAGTAACCTAGCCTGCTCCCTGAATTCAATGCGTTCACAGTCTCTTTCACGGGCACCAAACCAACAATTACTAAAAACACACTCAAAAACTGATTTTGCACGGGCATTTTGCACTAGTTATTCTCAATTCAGATCACTGTAATACTATGTAGTGAACATCATCATAAATTAAAGGCTGTACAATAAACATTACCATAATATAAAATGTAAATTATATGTCTTTATTTTTTCACATTATCGTAACTGCTTTTAATCAATTGTTGTGTATTATTTCAGAATGCATTAAGCATGAGACACAGACACAGTTTTATTTCCGTCTCTGGTTTCTGGTGAAGTGTTGATGTAAAAGCCGGTTCAGAGCTGAGGAACACCAGCCACCATCTCACTCTCAATGCCACACTCGTCTCGGCCCCGCAGGATCTTAAAATACCCTGCCAAAGACAAAACAACAACCATCCCTGCAGGTCACATCTCACATTTACATGAATAAAGTTCTGAAATTATTATAAATTATAATTATTACATATTAATAAAAAAAAAAGTATATATATATATTATTTATTCATTAAATATTTATATTATGTATTCATTATTTCCACAAAATATTATATCAGAAACTAGTTTCTTAAAGGATATGAAACTATTATATAAAATAGTCAAAGGATATTAAACTATTATATAAAATACTGATAATTGATAATTATATATATATATATATATATATATATATATATAGAGAGAGAGAGAGAGAGAGAGAGAGAGAGATAATTATACATAGTTTTAATAATATATATATAAGAAACTATATAAAATATACAATATTATTAAAATAATGTATAATCATTATCATTCATAATAATTACATTAATGTATTTTTAAAAAATAAATTATTGTAATTATTATAAATGATCATCATTATACATAGTTTTAATAATACATTTTATATATATATATATATATATATATATATATAAATAATATTATAATTTCCACAATATTTAATATCAGAAACTAGTTTCTTATAATTATTCTACACATTATGATAATAGAGATGCAGCAGTGTGCATCATCATCATCATCATGAGTCCGGCGTTGATCCGGTTTGGGTCCGGCTCAGTCTCACCGTTGTCTCCCCAGTCGGTGTTCCAGGAGTTGGCCACGAGCCAGAACGGCGTTCCCTTCTCCTCTCCCCAGCCCAGGATCTTCACCGCATGGCCTCCCAGGGCAGACCCGGTCACGTGCTGGTACACACCTGAGAGATCAACACAAGCACTGAGAAGATGATGATGATGGCTAAAAACAAGAAACGGATAGTTCACCCAAATATGAACATTAGCCCATGATTTACTCTCCCTCAAGTCATCCTAGGTGTATATGACTTTCTTCTTTCAGACGAACACAATCAGAGTTATATTAAAAAATGTCCTGGCTCTTCCACGCTTTATAATGGCAGTTTCTGTTTTGAAGTCCATAAAAGTTAATCTATCCATCATAAAAGTGCATCTATCCATCATAAAAGTGCATCTGTCCATCATAAAAGTGCATCTGTCCATCATAAAAGTTCATCTATCATCATAAAAGTGCATCTATCCATGATAAAAGTGCATCTGTCCATCATAAAAGTGCATCTGTCAATCATAAAAGTTCATCTATCCATCATAAAAGTGCATCTATCCATCATAAAAGTGCATCTGTCCATGATAAAAGTTCATCTATCATCATAAAAGTGCATCTGTCCATCATAAAAGTGCATCTGTCCATCATAAAAGTTCATCTATCATCATAAAAGTGCATCTATCATCATAAAAGTGCATCTATCATCATAAAAGTGCATCTATCCATCATAAAAGTGCATCTATCATCATAAAAGTGCATCTATCATCATAAAAGTGCACTTTTCTGGACTTCAAAACAGAAACAGTCATTCACTGCCATTATAAAGCTTGGAAGAGCCAGGACATTTTTTAATATAACTCTGATTGTATTCGTCTGACAGAAGAAAGTCATATACACCTAGAATGGCTTGAGGGAGAGTAAATCATGGGCTAATGTTCATATTTGTGTGAACTATCCCTTTAAAGCGTGTGTTTCTGACCTGTCTTGTAGAGCAGGAAGTCCTCATAGACGGTGAAGGCCGCTTCCACCGGGCCGTTGTTGTAAAGTTCAGTCATGATCTGCTTGGGGTCCGAGGGAAGGTTGTACGCTTTATATCCTGCAGGGGGCGACGGAGTCAGTCAGAGCTACAGAGACTAGAGCCAGAGGATGAAGCAGCAGAAACTCACCGAAGTGTTTGTCGTGTGTGTAGGGGATGCTGTACTGCGGGATACAGGCGGCGTCACACTGCGGTGTGTGTTGCTCTCCTGAACACGGCGGACGCGTGCCGTTCACATGATGCTCACAGGGGGCGATGCTGTAGGGTCTGCAGCCTAGACGTGAGCAGAAAGACCTCATTGATTTTATCAGTAGTATTATTTTTATTTTAATATTTTATTTCATTGTATTTATTTGAAAGTGTTTTATTTAATTAAAAAATGTATTTTAACATTTAATTTTATTATTTTATTTAATTTTAATGTTTTATTTTATTATTTTTTTATTTATTTTAATATTTATTTATTTATTTTATTGTAATGCATTATTTAATTATAAAAAAGTTTAATTTGATTAATTTTATATTTATTTTAATATTCTATAATTTTATTTATTGTTATTTCTTATAAATTTTATTGTATTTTATTATTTATTTTATTTTGTTTGTTTTTATTTTATTATTTTGTTTAATTTTAATATTTTGTTATTTTATTTTATTATTCTTGTTTATTTCAAAGTTTAATTTAATTAATTAATTTTCTATTTATTTTAATATTATTTCTTTTATTATGTTTGTTTAATTTTAATATTTTTTATTTATTGTAATATTTTATTGTGTTATTTTTGTTTAATTTTAATTAATTAATTAAATGTTTGGCATTTTATTATTTATTTAATATTTTGTTTAATTTTAATATTTTGTTATTTTATTTATTATTTTTGTTTGTTTTAAAGTTACATTTTTAATATATTTATTTATTTATTTATTTATTTCAATATTCTGTTAAACCATACTATCAAAGGTTCACAGTTTTATAGGCTACCTGTGACTCATGTCATCTCACACTTTTTTTGCAGAACACAAACGGAGATATTTATCATAATGTTCATTCCACCGTACTAGATGATGTTATTGCAGATTTGACAAATGAAACTATAATGTAAAACTAACGTAAATCCAGCAGAATGAAGTTGATGAGCCTCAGTACAGTTATTCTTCATTATTAGACTGTAAAGATCCAGACTCACCCACGTTGGATCCATAAAGTCCTCCGGTCACCAGGCCGGATTTAGTCCAGTAATCCCACGCTTCTGCCGGATAACCTCCAGAACACCTGAGAATCAGCACAGATGTTACAGAAAAGCCCTGTTCACACCACAAACCATAACCATAACTATAACTATGACTATAACTTTAATTATAACTATAACTATAACCATTACCATTAACTATAACAAGGGTTTGAAATGAACTTTTTCACTCACCAGCCAATTTGGCCTCTACATTTTTAAGTTACCGGCCATTCAGAACTTCAACTAGCCAAAATTAAATAAATAAACCAGATTAAGTACGTCACATCTTATATATATATACATATTATAATTTCATACATTTATTTCTAATTCAAAGAAAATCCTGTCATCCAGCTCCTCTTCCTCTTTAATCCTCATCACCAAAAATATGTTTTAGTTGGACAGATTAATACAGGACAAAGAACAAAACACAAAAAAACATGTTGGATGTTGGAAAATAAAGTCTTTTCTGTTCACCAAATGCGTTTTAATCTGCGCTGTTGCTTCAATGCAAATGAACAAGCGCTGTTATTTGTTGTGTAGTGAAGTGTGTGTTCAAGTAAGCCAGATATGAGCAGATTCTGCGCAATACGCTGTATTTAATATATCATGATGACTCACGAGTGTTTGCACTGAATCTGCAGATTTGACGACACAAACTACCCAAGCAAAGTGAGTAAACAGAATAACTCGCCAAATTGGCTCGTGATTTAACAGCGTTTCCCGCCACAGCTGATTATTATCTGCATTTGATGGGTGTTCATTTCAAACCCTGACTATAACTATAACCATAACCATATTTATAACCATGACTACAGCTGTTGAGCGGTGTGTGTGTGTGTTGCTGAGGACACACACCCGAAGCCGCACTCCTCACAGCAGGACAGCAGATCTTCAGCCGAGATCTCCACCGAAACCTTTCCTTTACTGTGGATGCAGATGCGGTCAGAGATGGCTTCCGCCGCACCGAACGCCTGCACACACACACACACACACACATCACTACAGAAATAATGGCATTGCACTACAATACAGAAATGAGTGAGAAATAAGAAAAAGAGAGAAAAAGTCACGCAAAAAGTAATGCGTTACGTTACTTTTGCGTTACTTTTTCTCCCCTGGGCTGGGCTTGTTTTAATAACAACATAAAAAGTTCTATTTTTTGGCAAATGTAAAGGCCCTTTCACACCAAAAGTGAAGTGAATAATCCTCAGGCTGAAGGAAACGCATGTTTACTCCTGTACAGTAGAGGGCGCTGCTCTAACTAACCTCTTATTTCTAAATCTAATCTAAAGTAATTTTTGCTTATTAGTATGGTATGGTTGAATTAGATCTTGAAGGTCAGCAGCAAAGACATTGGTTAATAAAGTGAGATTAAATACATAAAGTATATTTGTGTAATTTAATATAGTTCATTATAATAGTTTTGTGTAAAATTCTGAGATTGCATTTTACTGTTTTTATTCATTTTTAAGGAATACTGAATGTTTTCGTGCAAGTGAGATGAGCAAATGCATGTTCACATTTAGTCTAGAACAATAACCATGTTTACACACACACACACACACACACACACACACACACACACACACACACACACACCTCCTCACTTTATTTCTCTCAACATGAGCTGTCACTCAATAAATGTGAAAAAGTAACTCGAAATCTTGAGTTATCTCGAAATATTTTAACTTTATTCTCGAAATATTTCTACTTTATTCTTGAAATATAAAATATTTCTACTTTAATCTCGAAATATAAAATATTTCTACTTTAATCTCAAAATATTTCTACTTTAATCTCAAAATATTTCTACTTTAATCTCAAAATATTTCTACTTTAATCTCAAAATATTTCTACTATAATTTCGAAATATAAAATATTTCTACTTTATTCTCGAAATATTAAATATTTGTACTTTAATCTCAAAATATTCAATATTTTGACTTTAATCTTGAAATATTTCAACTTTAATCTCAAAATATTTCTACTTTAATCTCGAAATATTAAATATTTCTACTTTAATCTCGAAATATTTGTACTTTAATCTCAAAATATTCAATATTTTGACTTTAATCTTGAAATATTTCGACTTTAATCTTTAGCGTTTTTTTTAGTGTGGATGAGAAACTTTTGAAAAACGCCTGTGTGGACGGAGAGCGTTTTTAAACGAAAACGCTGTTATCAAATGTATCCGGATTAATGTATACGTAGCCTCACACACACACACACACACACACACACACACACACACACACACACACACACACACACACACGTGTACGAGTGTTTACCCAGCAGGAGCCGCAGGACCCCTGATCCCGGATCTGCCCGAGGCTTTTACAGTATGGCCACTCGGCCCGCGGGTCGAAACTGTCCGGAAGATTCACGTCGACGGCGTGTTTCACCCTGCAGACGCAGAAAACACACACACACACACACACACACACACACACACACACACACACACACACACACACACACACACACACACTGAGGAAAATCTGTTCTTTATGCTAAATCACTTTTTATTTAGATATTAAACCCTTTCAAACCACTTTCGATTACACTTTATTTTACAGTGTCCTTGTTACATACGTTACATGTACTTACCGTAGTAATAACAGTAAACTATGCATAATTACATGCAACTAACCCTCAACCAAACCCTAATCCTACCCTAACCCTATAGTAAGTACATGTGGTTAATTAATATTACTCAGCACTTAAATATATAATTACACTGTAACAATGACACCTTAAAATAAAGTGTAACCCCACTTTCCAAAAAAACTTTGTAGTTTTTTTTGTGGTTTGTCTGATAATCCTGGCATTGTTTGTTTCGAATACTGTTGGTTCTTTGACTTAATGCTTTTGTTCACTTTTGATAAATGCATAAATGTAGATGTAATTAAGAAAATATGTTTTAAATAAAGAAAATCAAGCCCATTTTTAAGAGCATTTTTTCATTGTGACATTATTATTTTGCACATTTAATCCCCTAAATTCTAATTTTTATTTCATGTACTGCACTTTGTCATTATTTGTCATTTATTTATTTATTGTAGGGATGCACGATATATCGGCCACCATATCGGTATCGGCTGATAAATGTTCTATTTGATGTTATCGTTATCGGTCCGATAAGAAAATGTTGCCGATATATTAAAGCCGATAAATACTGTATTATTTCCTTCAGCTGAGACACTTCAGATGCGACTGTTCAACATGATAGTTTTGAAATGCTTGAAATATGATTGAAATCACTTTGAAAAAGGAAAATACGTTTAATGCAACATGTCACATAAGAGCAAGTCTGTCATCAAATTACAATGAGAATGATGGCTTTTAATTATGAGACATTTGTTTTTGTAACCAGGCTCTCAAAAATCATATAAAATTTTGGATTTAGATTTATCGGTCAATATATCGGTTTTCAAATATAAAGAATTATCGGTTATCGGTATCGGCCAAAATGTTCATATGTGCATCTCTAATTTATTTTAGTGCAATTTGTCATTCTTTCTCATTGTTATTTTTTCATTTGTATTCATTTATATAATGTAGTGCAATTTTGTCATTATTTCTCATTATTGTTATTTATTTATATACCATAGTGCAATTTTTTTAATCATCTTTTAAATCATTGTTCTTATTTATTTTATGCAGTGCAATTTTTTTGTCATTTCTCATTGTTATTTATTTATATTATTGTTTTGCAAATAGCATAAATTAAAGTTTGTACAATAAATATTGCCATAATATATTAGTACTTTAAATTTAAATTAGAATGAGAATTTAAATTAGAATGAGAATTTAGTTTTTAATGATTTGTTTAATTAGTCTATTAATGCATTTTATTTTAGAACGCATTAACCATGTCAGTGAGATACATATTCAGCTTTATTCCATTAAAATGACTGTGTGTGTAAAACTCAGATGTAAATACAAATGCTAATGTTAACACAACTTTACACACATGCATGTGGCAGATGCTTTTCAACCCACTGAACTTTAAATCAATAAACACAGATCAAAGAACTTTAGCATGCAGATTAATTGCATTTATTGCTGTTTTATGACAGAATTCATTTCCTGAAGTGATGCTAAATCATAAATTGGTCTTGTTTCCCCTCAGTTTTAGACTCACGTGTCAGGCAGTCGGGGGCCGTTCATCAGGGTCCCACAGAGGGACTTCAGGAATCCTGACGGCACATTCTGGAAATTCACACCCGCCTGAGAAGAAACGAAAGAGGAAGACAGAAGAGAGAAGAGAGAAGGATGAACAGGTGCATCAGTCCTTCAAACAGAGCAGAAAAACCAAACCCCTCCTACCGTCCACGTGGTCTGGGCCGTGTTGATGCTGTTGATCATGTCATGTGACTGTGGGCGGCCACAGGTGACGGACAGCAGAGCACACACACACACGACACACACACGCCACATCCTGAGAAAATACAGCAGAGTTATTATTGTCACTGCCACAGATGTGGGGTGATATTAGCATTTAATATTAAATATATATAAAAATACAATATTAATTAAAAATGTATTTAAATTAGATCACACAAATAAAACACATAAAATACTTATTTTGATTTCTTCTAAAACTTGTTTTAATTTCATTGTAATATTTGATTAACCATGATTGTAATTTTTATGTGAATAAAAATGTCAAAATAAGACTAATAAAAAATTAAGACATTATTACTTAAAAATATAAAATATTTAAATTACATACAATTTAAATATAACATTTTTTTTTATTAAAAATTGTTACAATTTCATTGCAATATTTGATTAACCATGTTTGTAATATTCATGTGAATAAAAAAATCAAAATTCAAAATTCAAAATTCAAATTATAAAAGATATTTAAACGAGATCAAATCCAAATGAAAAATAAATAAAACGCATGTAAAATTATTCTGAATTTTTTAAATAAAAACTTGTTACAATTTCATTGCAATATTTTATTAAGACATTATTAAATTAAAATTTGTCACATTTTCATTGCAATACAATATGTGAATAAAAGACTAATAAAATATATTTAAATTTGATTACATTCAAATAAATGTACATACATATAATTATATACATATATATTTTATTAACACTATCTAGTCTATAAACGTTCCTTTTCTAAACAATTATGCTACACTTATTATGCTACTAAAAACATCAGATAAAATTTCAAAACATTTCGTGCAACATTATTTTTCTAGATACTAATATTGTAAGAACAGAGTTTACCTGAGCATCAGAATCTGTTCCTCTGTCTCTCAAGCTGAAGATTCACCAAAGCCACAAGATGTGAGATTCACTCAGTTAAAGCCCCGGTTCAGTAAAACATCATGTGAGCGAGGGTCAGGTGCTCTAACAGCCGTCACAAGACAAGCAAAGGTCTAAAGCAGAGAAAGTGTTTACGTCTGCAGGTGCAACATCACACACACATCTCCACAACACTCAAACATGCATCAATGAAGCAAATGAGACTTTCATATATTTAATATCTCTAAATTTATTTACAAACCAAAATCCCACATTACATAGCAATGCTAAATACACCGAATGTTGGTATGTACAGTTCTTGCGAGCTTTTCCACATAAAAGCTGTATATTAAGGACACTTCACAGTCACATGTTTTGGTTCGTTGCTTCGTTCGCAGTGACTGAATGAATATTCAAACTGACCCACTGAAAAATGGACCAATTCATGTGCAAAACCATCCAAACACACGATCTCACTCTTCAAAACCACTTTAAAACCACGCCTGGGTCACTTTCACCCCATAATCCAGAGGGGAAAAAAGTCTTTAAGACATTATATTCATCATTATCATTATTTTATTCATTTGTTTTATTTTATTTCATATAAATCCAACAACTGAGAAAATCAGCACTGAGAAATTGTGCAATGAAAATAATGCATTATAATACTTGACAATGCAACAAAATATAGTAGTCCAAAAATTAGGCTTTTTTCTTCGATTTTGTGGTGAAATATGAGGTTTCGTGCGATGAAGGGTTTTAATCGTCAGAATGCGACCGCTTGAAAGTCTGCATGTAATTAAAACAAAACCAATCTGTCTAAATGACAGATTATGAATTTTATAATCGCAATGAAAATGTTTTTCTGCAAAAAACAAAACACAGGAAATCAACAAAATCCTCAGTGTCACAGAAATCACACACTCGAGTCTCAAATGCATGATAATGTCCATCAGAGATGCGTTCACTGCAACCGGATGAATCTCAGAGTCTGCAGGTCATATTTCATCCCCAAAACAGATGAAAAAACACAGACATTATATATTTAAGCTATATATGACCAGTTATATATACAAATCTTACTATACACTGTACATGTATGTTATAAATTGTGTATATATATATATATATATATATATATATATATATATATATATATGGTCATATATATAGCTTAAATATATACGATCCGTTATTTTTCCAGTTTTATGTATATATAGCATAAATAAATTACATTTATAAAAACTACATATTCACACGCATACATACACTTATATATTTGAATTTATATATATATTTGTATTTGGAGTACATGTATGCATGTGTATGTAGTTTTTAAAAATGTTATGCTATATATAAACTTTTAATTTATATGTTATTTATATTTATAATATTTGATATTTTTACTTTTACTTTTTTTTTTTTGTGTGTGTTTATTGTAAAAGTCAAAAATTGTGATAGGCTTAATTTTCTTATTTCTCCTCGCTTGATTATGAGGTGAAACACAACCTGGACATGTGTTTGTGAGATTCACCTAACAGAAAACAAGCTTGGACTCCCGAACTCAAGCCCTTTTTTCAGTCCTCTTGTTTGGGCAGGTGTGTGTGTGCGTCAGTGTCCCTGCATGTCGGCGCCCCCTGCTGGCCCCGCGGTGGCGTTCAGGTACTGCCAGCTGAGGGCCGCCAGGATCATCGCTGCCGACACACACACCGGAGAGATATGATGCGCTCTGGGCGTCAGCGCTGCTCGGGACACACTCTTCTCCCCGATCAGATTCAGGACACACAGCGTTTGCTCCCGGGACGGGTCCGTGATGGAGACTTTCTGCAGGATCTGTGGGGGAACGACGGGATTACAGGATTAATAGGTGTATTTGAGTTTATTGCCATATCAGCATCACCAGCTATTACACAGCAGACACATATTAAACATTTAACAACACATTATAACTATAACATGATGAAAACATACTTAGACAAAAAAATTAATAAAAATATATCTTATAAACCCCAAAGGTGGTGTTTGTATAATGAAAAAAAAATTTAAAAAAGAAAGAAAAAAAAATTACATATATATATTTTAGAGCTGCACGATTCTGGATAAATTTTAAATAGAGATCAAGATTCTTCCATGATTATAACTAAACAAAATAACATGTAAATTATTAGAGATTCTGACTAAATGTTAATTGCTGCAGTTTATTTTAAAATGTTTAATGAATTATTATTTGTTCGAATGTCTTGAACGAATGATTCAATGACAAACACACGTTTAAAGATCTCTTGTCGCCACCTACTGGTGTAACGCTGTAATGATACAATCTTCATTTGAAGCTTCAAGTTACTTTCAAAAGGTGATTTACTCTATTTTGATATTTACCGCAGACATCAGTGTTTATATCAGAATTATACACTTTTATCCCAGTACTACTGTGATAATAGGAATGACTGTAACACAGAAATAATGATACTGTGAGTGTTTGTGAAGCTGTTTCATATCAACGGCTCTCTCTCTGGCTCAGCAGTGGAAACGCAGATTGGAAGATTTTGTCAAAGGTTTAATATTCAATTCAATCAATCGAATCTACATATACAAAATCACAGTTAGCGAAAAAGGTGTTAATTTAAACAATGTAATAATTTAATGCAGAAACAATAAGCTCATTGAAGCAATTAATACTTGTTTGTTAAATGATTATGACATATACATACATACATACATACATACATACATATATATATATATATATAATAGACACAGAAGGATAAGTAAAGTACGCACCTCCTGACTGTACTGTGCGATGATGCTCTGAACGGCGCCCATGTTTGTGGCCTGCATCATGAGCGTCACCGCCTGACCCTTCCGGATCTTCACCACACCCTGAAAAACCTGAGGATTGTTGTAGCACGCCGACAGAGTCGCTATCGCCATCACCTGGCCGGAGGAACAACAGCAACAGAACATGCTCAAACTTCACAGCTTGCAAAAATACATGGTAACACTTTATTTCGATAGTCCACTTTAGACATTCTACTAACTGTAAGTAACTTTGCAACAACTAGACGCCCATTTGTGTTGTTTTAGTGCTATACTACAACTACATTACTATACTATCTTAATATTTATTCATATTTTGTATTTGATTTGATTTTTAAATGTTCCTTTAATTTTATTACAAAAAAGTTTTTTTATTTTATTCATGTTTATTTCAGTAATTTTAGCACATCAATCTAAACTAAATAAATATTAGACACTTTGCCTTCGCAACTCAAATAAAATAAGTTTACAATTTTCACATTATATTTTTAATTTGTTTTAGTTTTCATTTTAATTTTAGTTAGTTTTAATAATTTTGTTTGCATTTTTGTCATTTTTATTAGTTTTAGTTTTTTTTAAATACATCTATTTTGTTTTTATTAATTAATTTATTTCACTTTTAGAAATGTTAGTACTTACAAGTTAAAATAAATGTAAATTTGAAATGTTGCCTCTGACTTTAACAGAAATATATATATTTTTAATATTCTATTTTATTTCAGTTTCTAGCATTTTTAGCATTTTTAGTTTTAGATTTACTTAACAACATCAAGCGGAAAGCAAATGCATTCTGTGTGAAAGGCAATACGGCAATGCAAATTCAGTTTTTAAAACCGCACATTCATCTGTGTGCAATTTCTATGTTAATTTCTATAAATCCGCACCCTTGTAGCATTAGATAAATGTAATGTAAGATGTGCTCACTATCCCTGTGTGTGTTTACAAACAGCATTAAACTCGACAAACAGACGTAGGTTCAGTGCTCAGCAGAAAACAGGGCTGATTAGAGTCAGGGATGAAGCGTCTCACCTGAGGAATGAAGTGTCTCACCTGAGGAATTGCACAGAAGTTGAAGACGCTCTGGTTGCGGAGGCGGGACAGGTACGCGATGACATCAGGGACGTGGCGGAGGGCGTCGGTCACCAGCAGGTTGAGGCAGGACAGGGCAGAGCTCAGGTTTTGAGGCTGAGCAAAATCCTCCAGACGGGACGCAAACTGACTCCAGGCCTGCAGCACAGAAACAACCATTAATAATAAACCACGTTTTAACAGTAAAAGACTGTAAAATTGCTACGGTAAATTAAGCTGGGTAACAGCAAGTTCCTTTACCATACACAGTAGGGGTGTCACTATACGCAATAAAAAAATGCACCAATATATATTGTGTATAATTCACCCAAAATTAAAATTTCTGTGTGAGAAAAAATTCAAGTTTCCAGAGTTTTAGTGTCAGTACTACATTAAACTAATATATATAGTGTTGAATATAATGTATAAGAATGCAATGGGGGAATATTTGTGTGTCCTGATAATGCCAAATATCTGTTACCAGTAAAAAGTGTCTTACGTTATTTTAAATATATCGTCAGTGAAAGAGTGAAAGCATATTCGTCTACAATAATTCTGTATTTTCAGCTTCAGAATCATGAATATTTGTATTCTGGTGTCTCTATTGTCCTGAGCTTTGGGTTTCCAGCACCAATGGCTTATTTATTTACACACACAAATTTAGCATTTAAATCAACAGTACATTTTCTGTTAACCTTTTATCATATGTCTTGAAGTATCGCAATAATATTGTATCATGAGATATATCGAATCGTGACATGAGGGAATCGTTACACCCCTAATATACAGTGAAATAAAGGGAGATTATGTAATTTTATTGTAAAATTAAATTATAATAGTGTTAAATGAGCAGATTTTGGAAGCAAATACGAACTGTCATCTTTTAATTTACAGTAAATAACCGTAAACTGTTTGCAGTCCAATTAAACTGACATTTTCACAATTTACCGCGTGACAGTATATACGATTTTAAATAATTATGTTTCTTGTTAGTTTTTGTAATTAATTATGTACGTTATTGTCTTATGTATACCGGTAATTATATTATTGTTAACAAAAATCAAAATCACAAAAAAAAAAATTAATTACTAGAAATAAAATTCATGTTTCTTATTAGTTTTTGTTATAAATGATGTACATTTAGTGTCTTATGTATAATTATATTAATGGAAATGACTAATAAATCAATAAGTGGTCCTCTGCCGCCATCTACTGGTTATAGTGGTCATTTTCTATATTTTTAAAATAAAAGTTTGTCTGTTAAAGGGGTCATCGGATGCCCATTTCCCACAAGTTGGTATGATTCTTTAGGGTTTTAATGTAAAGTTTGTAACATACTTTGGTTAAAATTCCTCAATGGTTGTGTAAAACAGCTCTGTTCACAGAGACCCGTTTCGGTGCATGTCTCTTTAAATGATAATGAGCAACTGCTCACCCGTGGGGCGTGTCGACACAAGACACGTAAAGTGCTGCCTTGGCAGACAGTATAAGAATGGTTGAGGGCGGAAATATGCTAATACGGGAAATATGCTAAAACGGGACAGTCTGTCAGTGGTCATGGGTGGAGCATGAGCAATATGACATCATATTGCTCAGAAAATCCAAATGGCTTGATTATTGAGATTGTTTAGACTTTTTGAGGATTACAAAAAAAGGAGTGAATGGATTTTTCTCATTATATGGTGGTTGTGTCCACATTTATATGCAAACACCATATAAAAGTGAATTTTGCATCCAATGACCCCTTTAAATAAAAGCTGCATGTACCTCCTGTGGCCAGAAGGCCCGTCCCTGCTGCTGGTCCTCCAGATAGTCCCTGATGATGTTGGTCTTCTGGAGGAACAGACCCATGGAGTTTGCCAGCTCTGTGTCCCGGCCCACCTCAGCGTCCTCCAGCTGGGACGCGGAGAACAGGCGGGACAGTCCGATCCCCACCAGACCCGCCACATAATGACAGTACTGAAGGGGAAAACAGGGACATTAACCGGCTGATTTATGCTAAAAGCATTTATACACAGCGGGACAGATGTTTACAACATTATGTTAGTACTGGGCGGTATGACCAAAAATCCATATCACAGCATTTTTCTAAATTATCCCGGTTTCACGATATATGACGGTATTATTTTTTTCAAGCATGACTGGGTGTTAACCACATTTTCTACTGATTGAGAGAGGAGATACTGCAGTAGACTGACTTAAAATGCCCTATTTTACTGTCATGAGTGAATATTGTTGAAAAAAAATCCACACTAGTATTAATACAGGTTTGCAAGGCTGTTTATAAAGAGTTGCCAGCAGGAGGCGCTGTAGGAGCGGCAGAAACAGCGGTTTCCTCGGTAACGGCTCATAAATGCGGCTTTATCAGGAAAGATAAAGAAAGATTCACTAGAAATAACATCGAAACTTTCCTAAAGACCGTCATTTCCCTTCAAACATTCATATAAAAACTCCCGCGCCGCACTTTGACAGTAGCTGCGTTTCCATTACCCTTCAAATTGCGCAAATTGAAATTGCGGAATGAATTACGCCCAATGGAAACACGTCAATTTCGCAAAAACTCCCATTTATCGCAAAAAAGTTTTTACGCTTGCATGAGGGGGTTTTTCAGGCAATTCGAAAAAGAAATATTTCGCAAAACTGCAATGGAAACAGTTTTTGCGCATTTACAGGTCACCTGACGTAGATGGCGCGGTGTGTTTGGACAGAATACGAGACAGAGCTCTTTATTAAATTCATATAAGACAAAAGAATTACAGGAATAATGGATTCTAAACCTCAAATAAATGCCACAATCAAGACCTCGAAGCAGAAATGAGGGAGAAACACCCAGAAACTCCTCATATGTGCCAGTCACAAGTATAATAGGGGTCGTTCCTCACCATTAATGCTTGGATAACACACACACATCTCCTTCCAATAATAATAATGGCCAGTGCAGTGGCTGGGATATAGTACATAAACCCACCAGCGTCCATTACCATGGTTTTTGGAATGATTTTACTGATCGCGAGAGGAAAAATTAAGTTTTAGTCGCATAACATCGGTTAATGGAAACACCATCATTTCGCAATAGTTTTTTGACGACATTTAGAAAAAAAGAAAAGAAAAAAAAACCGCAAAAGTTTTGCGCAAATCTGTAATGGAAACGTGCCTATTGAAACGTGCAATTCTCATGTTTATTCAACGATTTCAAAGCCAACCAGAAATAGATTTTCCAAACGGCTGTGTTGATCTTGTGAACCAATGTGTGGGAAACAATATAATTTGACAGCTATCAATTATAGTTTAACCTCTCCATCTTCACCATCACATTTAGTAACACACACACACACACACACATCTGTGCATCACCACAGTTACAGTGAAAAGACCCTCTCAAAACAGTGTTGCGCCGCGTTCCCAACGTTGTTAAAGCGACACACTCCGGTATTGCGGTATATTAAAAATTCATATCATAACAAAAATACAACCCAGCAACACACATGTTGACCAATGTTCTTCACATCATCTCAGTATAATAGACAAAATAGTAGAATAGTAATAGAGCAAAAATAATAAGAATTATCATCAAAAAGAAGAATTGGCCATGGCAACTTTAAAAACATGTACAGAGTCAGCGTCTCTAACATGTAATGGTAAGCTATTCCAAAGTCTTAGCGCTACTACCGCTAAAGCACGATCCCCTTTCTGGCTTAACTTGGTCCATGAAATTTTAAGCAAATTTTGAGATGTTGTATAATTATACATTATACAAATATTGCATGTAGAAATGCTTTAGGATGACAGTGAAAGCACTTCTGCTTCTTGGTTTGCTGAGTTATGTGTGTATAAATCTACATGCGTATGGATAGACGTCAAACACACTGTCAAACGCGCATGTGAGACGGTGTGAAGTTTACTTTGTCCCACTCCTTCATTGAAGCGACTTTCTTCTCCAGGAATTCAGCCATTCCTGCGCCCATCCGGTGACAGATGTCCGAGATGACGTCCCGATACTCTTGGCCCAAATTCCTGAACTCCACTGAAATCTGAAGAGAATAATAATAATAATAATAATAAATGTGTATTCAAACATAAACAATAAAAAAACTAGTTTATACTTAAAAATGCAAAGGCATCAGGACCGTGAACGATAAAACAAAGTGAAATGTGAAAAAGGAAAGTTGGTTCAAGTAAAAAAAACAAAAACACATTTTCCACTGATTATTTACTGGTTTTAGTGAGTCACACGAAACCTGGGGTTTAAATGAATTATATTTTAAATAAATTATTTTAAAAATTATATTTTTGATTAAATTGTTCTTAATCAAAATGTAGATGATTAAAATGTGCTTTTAAGATTTAATTTAGTTTTTTGCTATAGGCTCTGATGTCTTATTTAAAAGTTATTATATTTACAGATAAATGGTCCTTCTTGTACAGAATAAAATGACAAAAACATATCATAATAATATATTATTAAACACACACATATACATTATATATATATAAAAAAATAATAATAAATAAATAAATATATACACACACACATATATATAATATATATACACTGTATATATATACACATTTATGTGTGTGTTTAATATAATAATATTATAATATTTATATTTTACATATGCGTGTATGTATTAGTGCTATATACATCCTATATATAAAACAATATGGTCCTGAGACAGGCCTCACTCTCTTCATGCAAAACCGAATTCCTCACATTTTGATGTTGATATTGTGGTGTCACATGATGACTGTGCGAGACTGACCGTGGGGAAATCCTCCAGGACCTGCCGGTCTTTCTCCCGGCTCTCGGTGAAGCTCCACTCGGGCTGGTAGAGGAACGAGTGGAAGTCGTGCAGCAGCGGGACCTTCTTCTCCAGCGGGATGGTCATGTCGTCCTCCACGGTGTCCAGGGCTCGCAGAACCAGGTAGAAAATACACACGGCATGCCTGAGTGACACATCGAAGAGTGATTCAATATCCAGGGGAGGAGGGTTTGAAATTAACTTTTCACTCACCAGCCAATTTGGCAACTAAATTTTTAAGTTATTGATTTGACAGCGTTTCCCACCACAGCTGATTATTACCTGCATTTGGCGGGTGTTAATATCAAACCCTGCAGGAGTCAAGAATGAGATTTGCATTGCATTTATAAACAACACGGATTGTGCATCAAGCAGAAGTGCAGATCTGTCCTGAGCAACTGATGAGAACACGGCAGATGCATCGGTGACCCTCGGGTGACCCCGCAGACGCTTCAGAAACACACCCTACGTGACTAATGTTTCAGAGGGTCTTCAATGCTAGTTATAGAGCATATTAGCTGTGAAGGTTATGTTTTATAATATGCATCATTGTTTGGGACACAGGGAAGAAGACTGTTCCTCAAGTCTAGGTGATCTCGAGTAACTTCAGAAAATGGTGCTCATTTTTGACTGAAAGATTTTACTTTTTTTTTTTTACTTCATCGGAATGGTACGAAACTTAGTAAAGATTTTGACACTTGCAGTGTGAACACAAAAAAATCATGGACATGATTCAAAAAGGTTAAATGGTCATGAAAATAAATATAAAGTCACTCTTGTGCTGTTCGATGAAATAACTGTCCTCTAGTGGAAGCGTTCGGTACTGCACCAGAGAACATCTCACTGAAAGCTTTGAGAAAAAAGTTTTGAGATATCAACCACAAATTTGGAACAGAACTTGCTTCACACAGTTTTAGAGTAAAGCATGATTTTGGAAAATATATATTTTTAACATAAAATTAAAAATAGTGTTTTTATGCATTTTTCATTATAATAAAATTCAACTTTTATGTTTCACTTTTTTTACTTTTTCAACTTCAGCAATAATCTGCCAAGTGTCTTCTTTATTATAAGACTTCGCTTAAGTCTGTGTTTCAAAGAATTCAATATCTATCACAGTTTAAGTTAGAAATTTCATTTTCAGGCCTATGCTCAAAAAGTGATTAACAGATAATAATAAATGGATCAGAACTATTCCATAAATATAATTTAGTATCATAAAATACTAAAGTATAAAGTAAATACTAGTATCCCCTAAAAATACAAAATGTTAAATAAAAAATAGTATCGAACTAAAATACAGCACATTCATTTTAAAAAAACAACAACAAACAGTTGTGTAACATGCATGTATATAGCCTATTTAAGAAATATTTGCATGTATATACTGTGTGTATATATATATATATATATATATATATATATATATATATATATATATATATATATATATATATAATTTATATTATATATAAATATTTTATATATAAATAACACATTTTTCTTACATATTTACATGCATGTGTGTGTATTTATATACAAAATAATTATACACAGTGACTTCCATAGTAGGAAAAAAAATTCAATGGAAGTCACAACTGTCTGGTTACAAACATTCTTCAAAATATCTTCCTTTGTGATGAAATTCATACAGGTTTGGAACAACTGTCCTCGAGGGTGACATAATGTTCATTTTTGGGTGTACTGTCCCTTTAAGAGAAATGTTCAAGGGCATTTATATATAGATGCAAACAAGTAAAAGCGTCCAAAACGTGCATATGCTTCTCTAAAACACTGTTGCCCAGTGAAGAGCGTCTCAAGGCTGAATCCGAAACCCCTCATCCACTATTCCCTGCGTTAGTCCCCTAACACTGTTCACTTGAAGGAGTGAATGAAAACGAGTGAGTTCATTCAACAGCCGTTGAGGGGACATCGGTACACTCGTTATTGCAGTGCAATGTGGGATTGAATAAGTGCACTCAATAACGTCCACTATGGTTTCGGACTCCACTACAAACGGCTGTCCCTTCAAATAGCGCCCTATATGTGACCCTGGATCCCCAAACCAGTCTCGAGTCGCACGGGTATATTTGAGGCAATAGCCAACAATACACTGTATGGGTTAAAATGATCGATTTTTCTTTTATGCCAAAAATCATTAGGATATTAAGTAAAGATCATGTTCCATGAAGATATTTAGTAAGTTTCCTACCGTACATATATAAAATATTTATTTTTGTGAGTGAATGCTGCACAATCGCCAACATAAATGCACAACTTTAAAGGCGATTTTCTCAATGTTTTGATTTTTTTGTACCAGATCTGTACTCAGATTTTCAAAAAACTGTAATTTATCTCGGCCAAATATTGTCCTATCATAACAAACCACACATCAATGGAAAGCTTATTTAATCAGCTTTCAGATGATATATACATATCATTTTTAAAAATTGACCCATGTCACTGGTTTTGTGGTCTAGGGTCACATTTGAGGGTATAAGACTCTGTTGTTTACTAGTGAGGTCACGCCTCTTAGTCTTACCGTAACTCTCCATCCAGGGCCTGGATCACCGCGGAGAAACTCCGGCTGGTCTGGTTCAGATAAGAGTAGCAGGTCCGCAGGGTTTCAGTCATCGAGTCCTGGCAGGGGAAGCACACATAAGCGGGGTGTCGATGAGCCCTGAACGGGTGAGGAGGAACCGCCATTAACCGTCCCTCCTGCGCGCTGCGCCGCGCGCCGGCGAGCACCGGCCACGGGCACCCGCGCTGCAGCGAGAACGAGCGCTTGAGCACGGACAGCGACACGGCGCTCTTCCCGCAAACACCAGCCATGTGCGAATTAAGCTTTTATTTCCAATTCCACGTAGTACGAAATGCGCACCTTTAATTTGTGAAGTCATTCGCCAGAGGGGAAGAGAAACGCCCGTCGCTCCGCGGAGCGTCAGAGCTGCGCGTTTCAGTGCGCGCGACTGTCTGATATATATCACTGTAACCTGATATGTAAACAGACTGTGTGATTTTAATATTACCCACCCCACTTTAAACGATAAAACCAAACACGCGGACGTTTTCTGACCAACTGCAAACGATGACGCAATACTAGTCAAGCCAAGTTTGGACACGCCCACTCAAACTTAAGGAGTGTTTTCCATGTTTTAAAGTCCTCAGAAATATGTAGGCTATGGGAAATATGCACAGAGCAAAAAAAAAAAAAAAAAAATAGATATATAGAAATACATCAAAACTCGTATTTACTGTATTTGAACTTCTTAGTTTAAGTTCACATGAACACGTCCACTGTCACTTACACTTATATATATATAATATTCCACTCTATTATTGATCAGACTCTGCTGTATGAGAACTGGATGATGACGTAATTTTCCATTCCTGCGTTATAGATTAAATGACATAAATTAATAATTGAGAATCTTTACAACGGAACTGAATCAACACTGAACTGACAGTTGAACAACAGCCAAAATGCTTTATTTTGATGTGTCATTCATCTATCTATCTATCTATCTATCTATCTATCTATCTATCTATCTATCTATCTATCTATCTATCTATCTATCTATCTATCTATCTATCTATCCGTCTGTCTTTCTCTATCTATCTATCCGTCGATCTATCTATCCGTCGATCTATCTATCCGTCGATCTATCTATCTATCTATCTATCTATCTATCTATCTATCTATCTATCTATCTATCTATCTATCTATCTATCTATCTATCTATCTATCTATCTATCTATCCGTCTGTCTGTCTGTCTATACATCCATCTATCTGTCTGTCTATATGTGTCTGTCTGTCTATCTATCTATCTATCGTCTGTCTGTATGTCTGTCTCTGTCTGTCTGTCTGTCTATCCATCCATCTATCTATATATCTGTCTATATATGTGTCTATCTATCTATCTATCTATCTATCTATCTATCTATCTATCTATCTATCTATCCGTCTGTCTGTCTGTCTATACATCCATCTATCTGTCTGTCTATATGTGTCTGTCTATCTATCTATCTATCTATCTATCTATCTATCTATCTATCTATCTATCTATCTGTCTATCTGTCTGTCTGTCTGTCTGTCTGTCTGTCTGTCTATCTATCTATCTATCTATCTATCTATCTATCTATCTATCTATCTATCTATCTACCCATCCATCTATCTGTCTGTCTGTCTATATATGTGTCTATCTATCTATCTATCTATCTATCTATCTATCTATCTATCTATCTATCTATCTATCTATCTATCTATCTATCTATCTATCTGTCTGTCTGTCTGTCTATACATCCATCTATCTGTCTGTCTATATATGTGTCTGTCTGTCTATCTATCTATCTATCTATCTATCTATCTATCTATCTATCTATCTATCTATCTATCTATCTATCTATCTATCTATCTATCTATCTATCTATCTATCCGTCTGTCTGTCTGTCTATACATCCATCTATCTGTCTGTCTATATATGTGTCTGTCTATCTATCTGTCTATCTATCTATCTATCTATCTATCTATCTATCTATCTATCTATCTATCTATCTATCTATCTATCTGTCTGTCTGTCTGTCTGTCTGTCTGTCTGTCTGTCTGTCTGTCTGTCTGTCTGTCTGTCTATCTATCTATCTATCTATCTATCTATCTATCTATCTATCTATCTATCTATCTATCTACCCATCCATCTATCTGTCTGTCTGTCTATATATGTGTCTATCTATCTATCTATCTATCTATCTATCTATCTATCTATCTATCTATCTATCTATCTATCCGTCTGTCTGTCTGTCTGTCTGTCTGTCTGTCTGTCTGTCTGTCTGTCTATACATCCATCTATCTGTCTGTCTGTCTATCTATCTATCTATCTATCCTTTTTTTCTGTCTATCTGTATGTCTATCTGTATATCTATCTATCTATCTATCTATCTATCTATCTATCTATCTATCTATCTATCTATCTATCTATCTATCTATCTATCTGTCTGTCTGTCTGTCTATCTATCTGTCTGTCTATCTGTCTATCTATCTATCCATCCATCTATCTGTCTGCCTACATATGTGTATATCTATCTATCTATCTATCTATCTATCTATCTATCTATCTATCTATCTATCTATCTATCTATCTATCAGTAATGAGTGTATTTGACAGTGTGGATGTGGATTATCTGTGTAAGGTGTACAGAGCATCATCTTCCCCTGTCTGACCCTCAGTCTTCAAAGCTCATTATATAACACGAAGCCTCGGGTCTCCTCTCTGTTAGAGTAGCCTTTCCCTCAAATCCAGGATTAAATCAAATCCAGTTGATGCTGACAGACATTGGGTTTATGCCATAAACAATGTGGAATGATTCAAATGCAGTTTTGTTGTTTGGTACCTGCAACTGCAACTTAATTCAATCTCTATTTAATCTTCTTAAAACACGTGTTTTTATTATTATTATTTTATTTTTATTTTTTATCTGTCATCCATAATGACAAATACATACAAAACATGCATTGTGCATGGACAACATACACACAGATAAGATGCTGATGAATATTAAATATAAACGCTCAAAATGCTTTTACTTACATAATCCAATTTAGGCATAACAGAACGACATCCTCCTATTTTGTATTTAAAGAGGTTGATTATTTCTTCCGGGTGTCCTAGAGACTTGAGGATGTCCATTTCCCCGTGTGTGTCTATAACGCGCTTTTCTTAACAGCTGAACTGAAATTCACGCGCTGATATTTCCATTCAAACTCTATAGAGATCCAGGAGGAGAACATCAACAGCGCGCAGCGACAATCCCTCACTCACACGATCGACTGACTCCTCTGATTGGCTGAGGTGTCATGGGTTTACAGCGCGCCGACCAATGAGCTGCGAGAGCGACTGGCGTGATGGCCCGCCCAGTGACCAGTCAGATGGACTCAGAGCTGTGAGCGTACCTCATTGGTCAGATCAGTGATGACGTCAGGGAAGTTACGAACGCCGTTCTTTTTGGAAACATTTTTAATTCAATCCTTAAAACAATTAAAAAGGAGGAGGAGATTAACTCTCTAAATTACTGACAATATATATGGATTAACATGTTCATTGATAATGTTAATGTTTTAAAACAAAGATGTAGCAATAAGGACATAAGAAATGTGTCTTTTCCTGCAGCGAGATTCTTTGTTTTTCTTTATTTGGTAATATCTCTTGAAATTGCCAAACAAGTTTTGTGTTAATAACAAAATTAAGGAAGTGTCTTGCAAAATACTTCACAGAATTTACCCTTCTAAGCATGTTTTGGAGAGATTTAAGCTTAATATTTCATATACCTGTGAATTTGTGCACTAGAAAAACAAACAATTTTGCATCTGTTTTTTTCACTGTATTTACTCAAGATTATTTTGTAAAGATTTAGAAACCTTTATTAGTAGAAAACTGAAGTGTATGATAGAAATTTGTGTATTTGATGTGCTTTTTTAGTCAGAATGACAATTTGGAATGTAAAGAACAACATATCATACAGATATTTATTTTGTTAAGAAAATTACCATATACATAAAAAGAAATGGGCTCAATGCAAACCAAATTTTTCACATTTTAAAAATGACTTTAAATTATATGTAAATCTTTTGGGAAAAAAAGCAAAAACTAAATTTTTATGTTATTTTTTATTTCTATTTTTTATTTTTTTATTTGCTTTCATTTCCTGGCAGCTAATGTTAATGTGATAATGTGAATATGTAATACCTGTTGTTCTCATGGCATTGAATTAATAAAAAAATAGCTGCAAATGAGAGCTGACGCATTAAACATAATTAAACATATAATCTGTAAGACTGATGTGGTTTAATATAATATAACCCCTGTAACTTTTTATTTATTCTTGTGCATAATGTGTATGTGCTGGTGAATATTAACTTGATCCAAGAACACATCGTTACAATAATAATACATATGCTTTAACAGATATATTTCTCAAACTCTGTTGTTTTTCTTTTATGTTTATTAGTCTTTGACAAATAAAAAATGACTAGGTCAGTTATTAGTCTTTGATTGTTAAATTATTGTTTAACTTTATTACTACTTATGCATCTTTTTGGGCATTTAAAGACACGGAAAACATATGAATTTAGAATTATAAGCATTTAATCAAATGTTCACATATGTTGTGTGTTTTAAAAACAACAGTTAAACATGGAGTGAGTTGTTTGGCATACATACAGTTATATACACTTAATACTATATAGAATATAAGAAAAGAATTACATATGGACTTTCTATTTTCTTTACAGGCTAATGAGAAAAAGCTAATGTAAAGTAAGAGATCAGCACAAGTTTAAATGGACTTTACAAGCAGTTTGTCACCTTTCCAGTCGGAGAGGAAAACTGTAACCCTGTTTACTCTAGAAATAAATACAAGAAGTTGAACTAAAGGAGATCAGCTGCGATAAAGATGTTAAAAGGAAGTCAAAATGCGGTGAAGGTTATTTTAAATGTTTTTAGGAAGTGGCTTTCAGGACAGAAAGTTAATCGTCAATCTTGACAACAGATGCTTTCGGAAAAACAGTCAAAATGATTTCTGCTCACAGACATGATTAATAATAATCATGACAATGAAAATAAACATTTCCCTGCAGATATGGCATGAAGGAGAAAGAGAATTGTGACCCTGGATCACGTCACCAGTCTCGAGTCGCACGGGTATATCTGTGGCAATAGTCAACAATACATTGCATGGGTCAAAATTATCGATTTTTATTTTATGCCAAAAATCATTAGGATATTAAGTAAAGATCATGTTCCATGAAGATATTTAGTAAATTTCCTACCGTAAATATATAAAACATTTATTTTTGTGAGTGAATGCTGCACAATCGCCAACATAAATTATCAACTTTAAAGGCGATTTTCTCAATGTTTAAAATTTTTTTGCACCCTCAGATTTTCAAATAGTTGTATAACGGCCAAATATTGTCCTATCCTAACAAACCATACATCAATGGAAAGCTTATCTATTCAGCTTCTCAATTTTTAAAATAAAAATTTTGTGGTCCAGGGTCACAATTATCCATTAAAGTACAGTAGGAGTGCTTTGAGCTTCACTTAAATATAGGTTCTGAAGAGCAACGAACAGAATTGCAAAAAAATAGCTACATTTTTACATTTTCAGGAGAAAAGTGTGGTGTTTGCATGTGCAAAACTTGGCCCTTGACACACTTATCTATGACAGCGACAACCGAACATCATCTAAACGGTTTAAAATAATGAAACCAAGATGTGTAGAGTACATGCTACAGTCCACTTGAACATACAGCTTATATAATGTTCTCATGATCCGCCGGGACTCGAGGGTCTTTGGTTCCTGCGATTCGCAGTCAGAGTTCTCAATCAGGTCCTGTGTATTCTGCTACTGATCTGTTGATCTGAATCCAGAACATGATGAGATCACGAGCTCCTGGTCTCGGGTGAAGTGTCCCGGTTCCTCACGCCAGGATCAGGCTGTTCCAGACGTCACTTTTGGAGCCGGAAGATCCACTGGGAGAAAGTTTGAGAGCAGAACTCGAGCTCTGAGTTCCCATGTACGTCGGAAACGCAGACACCTATAGACAGAGGAGAGACACTGTGTTACAGAACAGCATTTCATATATGAAGAAATGTAAATGAGTAGTTGATGAATAATGTGTAATGCAATCATAATCTGCATGTATTTATTTTTAAATTAAAATATACAACATTGATCGATGGTATATCTACACTGAACAAAATTATAAGCCCAACACTTTTGTTTTTGCCCCCATTTTTCGTGAGCTGAACTCTAAGATCTAAGACTTTTTGTACATATGTACACAAAAGGCCATTTCTCTCAAATATTGTTCACAAATCTGTCTAAATCTGTGTTAGTGAGCACTTCTCCTTTGCTGAGATAATCCATCCACCTCACAGGTGTGGCATATCAAGATGCTGATTAGACAGCATGATTATTGCACAGGTGTGCCTTAGGGCTGGCCACAATAAAAGGCCACTCTAAAATGTGCAGTTTTATCACACAGCACAATGCCACACATGTCGCAAGTTTTGAGGGAGCATGCGATTGGCATGCCGACTGCAGGAATGTTCACCAGAGCTGTTGCCCATGAATTAGGGCTGGGAATCACTGGGTACTTCACGATACGATACGATACGCAATACATTGTTCATGATACCGATAATATCACGATATGGTGATACTGCGATAATCGATATATTATCAGTAATAACTCATGTTTTCAGAAATAAAAAGTTTTTTTTTTAATTAGGAAAATGAATCTCCATTTATTTTTTTGGATGAAACACAATAACAAAAACAACTTGTGTCTTATCAGTTGCAAAAAAAACAGTCACCGACACTATTTTTGTTTTGCTGCAGATTATTTTTTTCACTCGGGAGAAATCGAGTGGAATCGGTGATGCTCGCATCGCGGCTCGCGGCGTGTGAGAGGAATTACAAGCCGAGCCGAGCACGTTACGAGCACCTCCCGATCTCCCGATAATTTTTAAACATGTTTTTTCACCAGCTGTCCCCTATTGCCAAATCATACACAACCACGTCGATGGGGCTATACCTCAGTGGCAGCAACCATACAGCGTGCGCATACACTGTCACTGTCACTGTCACACACACACACACACACACACACTTTTCTCTCTCTCTCTCCCATTCGCAACATGACGGTCTCTGTGTTTAGCGCGAAAGCCCACGTGATTGCTGCCGGCTCGGGATAAAATTCATGCAGGACAGTCGTGCCGTGTACCAGCTGCTTTGACGCGATTATCAGTTAAACTGACTCGCAACGTGTGCAATATCTCACGACCTCCCGAGTGTCCGAACTCGCACCGTGTACGCCCGCCCTAACGGCTTTTAAGATCGATACTTGGCAAGAGAGCATCGAGAATCGATCGTGGGAGAAAATATCGCGAGATATCGCCATATCGATATTTTGGCGCACCCCTACCGTGAATTGAGTGTTCATTTCTCTACCATAAGTCTCTCCAAAGGCATTTCAGGGAATTTGGCAGTACATCCAACTGGCCTCATAACCGCAGACGACGTGTAACCACACCAGCCTAGGACCTCCACATCCAGCATCTTCACCTCCAAGATCGTCTGAGGCCAATCGTTTGCATAACCAAAGAATTTCTGCACAAACTGTCAGAAACCGTGTCAGGGAAGCTCATCTGCATGCTCGTCGTCCTCATCGGGGTCTCGACCTGACTGCAGTTCATCGTCATAACCAAGTGGGCAAATGAGTGGGCAAATGCTCACATTCGATGGCGTCTGGCACTTTGAAGAGGTGTTCTCTTCACGGATCAATCCCGGTTTTCACTGTACAGGGCAGATGGCAGACAGCGTGTATGGTGTCGTGTGGGTAAATGGTTTACTGATGTCAACGTTGTGGATCAAGTGGCCCATGGTGGCGGTGGGGTTATGGTATGGGCAGGCGTATGTTACGGACAATGATCACAGGTGCATTTTATTGATAGCATTTTGAATGCACAGAGATACCGTGACGAGATCCTGAGGCTCATTGTTGTGCCATTCATCCACGACCATCACCTCATGTTGCAGCATGATAATGCACGGTCCCATTCTGCAAGGATCTGTACACAATTCCTGGAAGCTGAAAACATCCCAGTTCTTGCATGGCCAGCACATTCACTGGACATGTCAGCCATTGAGCATGTTTGGGATGCTCTGGATCGGCGTGTACGACAGCGTGTTCCAGGCCTGCCAATATCCAGCAACTTCGCACTGCCATTGAAGAGGAGTGGACCAACATTCCACAGGCCACAATCAACAACCTGATCAACTCTATGCGTGAGAACTCTATTGCACTGCGTGAGGCGAATGGTGGTCACACCAGATACTGATTGGTTTTCGGATCCCCCCCAATACAATAAAACTGCACCTTTAATTGTGGCCAGCCTAAGGCACACCTGTGCAATAATCATGCTGTCTAATCAGCATCTTGATATGCCACACCTGTGAGGTGGATGGATTATCTCGGCAAAAGAGAAGTGCTCACTAACACAGATTTAGACAGATTTGTGAACAAAATTTGAGAGAAATATGTACATAGAAAAAGTGTACATAGAAAAAGTCTTGAGTTCAGCTCACAAACGATGGGGGCAAAAACAAAAGTGTTGGGTTTATAATTTTGTTCAGTATATATATATATATATAGTTATTGTTTATTATATTCAATATATTAAAATTAATTATAAAAGAGAGGAATATATGATATAAAAATATATTTATTATATTTAATATTATAATTACTATTTATATATATATATATTATTTAATGTTCTCTAATATGAGCTCATAATCTACACATATTTAACATTAATATTAAAAAATAAATATATATATATCTCAGGAACTCATGAAAGAGAGAAAATATATTTATTATATTTAATATTTAATATTAATATTTATAAACACATTCTATATATATATATATATATATATATATATATATATATATATATATATATATATATATATATATATATATATATATATAAAATGATAAACACTAAAGAAAGACTCCAACTTTTCTCTTTGTAACATCTTGTTCAGGTTTGATTCTAATCATAATGTAACATTATTGAAAAACAGATTTTTTTTCAGTACAAAAAATGCTAAACTTTGACAAATAGTATTTTTTTTTGTTATAATTGTGATTTCATAATATGTAGATATGAAGCCATCTGGAAAAACATGTGAAATATGTCTTTCAGTTAGTCAAATAGCAAACAGCAAATAGTGGAGCTCTGCCGCCATCTGCCGCCATGCCGCCAAAGTGATCATTTATTACTTTTTATTGCATTTTCCAAAAGATGGGCAAAAATCTTACAATAAACCATGTTAAATTATCTATGTGATCCCCATGAATGAAAGTTAAAAAATGTGGATCTTTTATAAAGTGAATTTTACATAAAAAGCTGTTTTTGAATAAAAACCTATTAAAAAAATTATTTACATAAATTTAAAAAATATCATAAATCCTTCCAAAACTGCACAAATGTGGAGTTAAAAACATTAATAAACTGAGTAAAATTACATTTGTTTTAAAACGTTTTTTATTTTGTTGCCTGGGGTCTCTAGAGTGTTCTCCCCGAACGAACAGCGCACAAGGATTAAAGGGAAAATTCACCCAAAAATAAATACTGTCATTGTTTATTCACTCTCAAATTGTTCCAAACCTGTACAAAATGTCTTTGTTCTGTTGAACACAAAGGCAGATATTTTGAAGAATGTTGGTAACCAAGCAGATCTTGTGCCCCATTGACTACCATAGTATTTTTTTCCTACTATGCAGGGCCCGAGATCTGTTTGGTTACCAACATTCTTCAAAATATCTTCTTAAGAGTGAGTAAATGATGACTGAATTTTTTTTTGGGAAAGCTATCCCTTTAACATGAACTCATAAACTCTATAAAGTACTCATAAGGTGTATAATAAAGAGTCTCTGACCGGCGTGTGCATGTAAAGCGATGACGTCTCCGGCTCCGTCTTTATGGCTCTCGGTTCTTCTGTGGGACTGGAGTTCAGGACACCGGATGACCTCTGACCTTCAGGCACTCCTGTCAATCACAGACAGGTCACAGTCAAAATCACTAGCTGTCCCCAAATGACACACTATACACTATGAACTTCTGCACTATACACTATGTACTTTTGCACTATGCACTTATACACTATGTACTTATGCACTATGTACTTAAGCACAATGCACTTATACACTATGCACTTATACAATATGTACTTATGCACTTATGCACTTATACACTATGCACTTATACACTATGCACTTAAGCACTATGCACTTATACACTATGCACTTATACAAGTACTTATGCACTTATGCACTATGTACTTATGCACTATGCAATATGTACTTTTGCACTATGCACTTATGCACTTATGCACTATGTACTTATGCACTATGTACTTAAGCACTATGCACTTATGCACTATGCACTAATACACTATGTACTTATGCACTATGCAATATGTACTTTTGCACTATGCACTTATGCACTATGCACTTATACACTATGCACTAATACACTATGTACTTATGCACTATGCAATATGTACTTTTGCACTATGCACTTATACACTATGTACTTATACACTATGCACTTATGCACTATGCAATATGTACTTTTGCACTATGCACTTATACACTATGCACTTATACACTATGCACTAATGCACTATGCAATATGTACTTTTGCACTATGCATTTATACACTATGCACTTATACACTATGCACTATGCACTTATGCACTATGCAATATGTACTTTTGCACTATGCACTTATACACTATGTACTTATACACTATGCACTATGCAATATGTACTTTTGCACTATGCACTTATACACTATGTACTTATGCACTATGTACTTAAGCACTATGCACTTATGCACTATGCACTAATACACTATGCACTATGCACTATGCAATATGTACTTTTGCACTATGCACTTATACACTATGTACTTATGCACTATGTACTTAAGCACTATGCACTTATGCACTATGCACTAATACACTATGTACTTATGCACTTATACACTATGCACTTATACACTATGTACTTATGCACTATGTACTTAAGCACTATGCACTTATGCACTATGCACTAATACACTATGTACTTATGCACTATGTACTTATGCACTATGCAATATGTACTTTTGCACTATGCACTTATGCACTTATACACTATGTACTTATGCACTATGTACTTAAGCACTATGCACTTATGCACTATGCAATATGTACTTTAGCACTATGCACTTATACACTATGTACTTATACACTATGCACTATGCACTTATACACTATGTACTTATACACTATGCACTTATGCACTATGCAATATGTACTTTTGCACTATGCACTCATACACTATGCACTTATACACTATGCACTATGCACTTATGCACTATGCAATATGTACTTTTGCACTATGCATTTATACACTATGCACTTATACACTATGCACTTATGCACTATGCACTTATGCACTATGCAATTATGCACTATGTACTTATGCACTATGCACTTATGCACTATGTACTTATGCACTATGTACTTATGCACTATGCACTTATGCACTATGCACTTATGCACTATGCACTTTTGCACTATGTACTTAAGCACTATGCACTTATACACTATGCACTTATGCACTATGTACTTAAGCACTATGCACTTATGCACTATGCAATATGTACTTTAGCACTATGCACTTATACACTATGTACTTATACACTATGCACTATGCACTTATGCACTATGCACTTATACACTATGTACTTATACACTATGCACTATGCACTTATGCACTATGCAATATGTACTTTTGCACTATGCACTTATACACTATGCACTTATACACTATGCACTTATGCACTATGCAATATGTACTTTTGCACTATGCATTTATACACTATGCACTTATGCACTATGCACTTATGCACTATGCAATTATGCACTATGTACTTATGCACTATGCACTTATGCACTATGTACTTATGCACTATGTACTTATGCACTATGCACTTATGCACTATGCACTTATGCACTATGCACTTATGCACTATGCACTTTTGCACTATGTACTTAAGCACTATGCACTTATACACTATGCACTTATGCACTATGCACTTATGCACTATGCAATTATGTACTATGCACTTATGCACTATGCAATTATGCACTATGTACTTATGCACTATGCACTTATGCACTATGTACTTATGCACTATGTACTTATGCACTATGCAATTATGCACTACGTATTCAACCATGTAGTATATGAACTTTTTAAGTTTTTTTTTGTCTTTCAACATCGGAGTCTGAGTGCATGAAGTGTCCAACGTTCCACACTTTGTTTTATCGGTTAAATAAGTGCATCATCCGGGAAATTGAAGTGCATATAGAATTTTCAGTGTGAACGCACTACTCGCACTATTTATACTACAGAATGGCGTAGAATAGTGCAGAAGTACGCGATTTGGGACGCACCTACTGAGAATCACTGAGAATCAAGAGCTCTCAAGGAATCAAGATACTGAATGAGTTTTCTATCTGAGTGTCTGCGCTCACCAGGTTTGGACTTGTCGATGTTTTTGGGTTTGCGCTTGCGGGTCTGAATTCCCTCTTTCTTCATGGCGAGAGGACGAGGAACCTGAACACAAGAGCAGAAGTTTGAGTCTCAGAGATCTGGTGTTTTGTTCGTTCAATTCAACGATTTGCTTTGTTAAAAAATTCAAAAATTGCTTTATTGGCATGACAGTAAATAATAATACAATATTGCCAAAGCTTGGAATACATAGAATAATAATAATAATAATAAAAAAACATAAAAATAATAGAAGAAAATATTATAACATAACTTAAATTTAAATAAACATAATTAAAATTTAAATTACTGAGGGTCACTGTGTTTCTCTGTCTCCATCTGCTGGTTACACATGTTACTACAGCCTCTCTCTCTGTGTTCAGCTGTACATTTGTTCTGCCATAGGATAAAGTAGAATAATAA
>CM040832.1:36316290-36346290 GCA_022828995.1 Vimba vimba
GTGTGTGTGTGTGTGTGACCCACTAGTTGTCTCTGTAGTGTGTGTGTGTGTGTGTGTGTGTGTGTGTGTGTGACCCACCAGTAGTCTCTGTAGTGTGTGTGTGTGTGTGTGTGTGTAGTGTGTGTGTGTGTGTGTGTGACCCACCAGTCGTCTCTGTAGTGTGTGTGTGTGTGTAGTGTGTGTGTGTGTGTAGTGTGTGTGTGTGTGTGTGTGTGTGTGTGTGTGTGTGTGACCCACTAGTCGTCTCTGTGGTTTAATGAGTGGCCGGTTGATGCCGTTCATCTTGTGATAGAGTCCACAGGCGTTACACAGGTAATGACCCGTCCCGTCCCGTCGCCACAGAGGAGTGGACATCGCCCCGCAGTTCACACACTCACGACCCTCCGCGAACTCATCCAGCAGCTCTGAGGACACACACACACACACACACACACTGTCAAACACTGAGACCATATAACCTCAGAAGTGGACATCGCCCCACAGTTCACACACTCACAACGCTCAGTGAACTCACTCAGCAGTGTACACATAGACACACACACACACACACACACACACACTGAGACCCATATAAAAAGCTTTGATTCTGTGGGTCTGCTGGTTTAAAACACTCACTCATCCAGGAGTAAACATGCGTGAGAAGAGAGAGAGAGAGATGTGTGTGTGTGTGTGTGTGTGTGTGTGTGTGTGTGTGTGTGAGAGAGAGAGAGAGACACTGAAACAACTGCAAAAGCAAATACAAATAAACAGCGCAAAAATAAAAAAGTGAAAAATACAATTAATCACGGCAATAATTAAAGAATAATTCTAAGTAAAAACCAAACTTACTGCAAATACTGAAAATACAGCAATATTGAAAAATAAAAATGAAAATAGATAAAAAATAATAAATGTGATAAAATGCAAAACAAACTGTAATAAAAAATTATGCTAGTTAAAATGAGTAAGATCAGCAGGAGGCGCTATTGCTCATATGACACACACACTATCCCTCTCTCTCTCACACACACACACCATTACACATACTATCTCTATTTCTCTCTCTCTCTCACACACACACACACACACTATCTCTCTCTCTCTCTCTCTCTCTCTCTCTCACACACACACACACACACACACACACTATCTCTCTCTCTCTCTCTCACACACACACACACACACACACACTATCTCTCTCTCTCTCTCTCTCTCTCTCTCTCTCTCTCTCTCTCTCTCTCTCTCACACACACACACACACACACACACACACACACCTCAGACTGAGCTAATCTGTGTAAATGGACACAGGGCTCATATCTCAGACAGGAGGCCCCTGAGGGCCCTTCACTGCAACACTGAGCGATGGACAAATGAGACACACACAAATCCCTCATCTCTCTCTCAGTGAGCCTTCACACATCTGAGCAGGAGTTTCTGTCAGACCCAATCATCTGATCCATTACAGGACACACACACACACACACACACACACACACACTGGCCTTTATTCAAGGCTGTAACCTTGAGATTTAAACACACACGACAGGAACTGCGAACAAAAGACTGTCGCACAAATCATTCACTCAATCGGCGAATAACAAGCTGTTCATGACCATAACTTCAGATCACACACTCACACTCACAGCACACTCATCTCTGCGTGTATCCGGGGAAACTGGCCTTTAGGAGTTTACACACTCTCACAGTCACACACCGAGGCGCATACACACTCTCACACACCGAGGCGCATACACACTCTCACACACCGAGGCGCACACACACTCTCACACACCGAGGCTCTTCACGGCATCTAGTCTATCGAACGTCATCAATGGAACCAGAACGATTCCAACACGTTCTTTACACGGTTTCAAAAACCCCGTTTTAAACTTTAGTTTTACATTTTAGAGTCCAGTTTCAACACCAAAATTTGTTGTTGTTTTTTTATCACTACGAAATCAAACTAATTATAACATACAAATCCTCCAAAAGTAGGTCAATTATAATAACTCATAATGAAGAAATCAAAAACTAATTAACTGCCGCTTCTTAAAGTACGGAGTCCCTGAAGGGACATATGGTGAGGGGGGAAAAGAGATGAGATATTTTGAAATAATCTCCCATCTCATATTTTCTTTCTCCAGCATATTAAAGTCCATCTCTGGGTTAATTTACAACAGACTATTAATAGCACGTGTTCGTGACAAAGGTCACATGTTTCATGAAAAATCTTCTTTATTTTATTTCTCAAGCAAACATAATTTCTCCTGCACACAGATTTGTGATTATGTCTCACAGCATCATATAACAATAAATTGAAAGCAAATCTAGATCATGCAAATGAGTTTGTAATTAATATAAATGAAAATGCGGCACAGACTGCTTATCAATGCATTATTTTTCCGTTCAAAATAATTTACAACATGAGCTATTCAATAACTGCAAATTTTAACATATTTTTTTCACTTCCACTTTTTTTTACTTTCACTAACTTTCGATAATAAACCATTGATTTTTTTTTATCGAGAATATTCTCAACTCTAACCCCGAATCATCCTTAAATGTATTATATATATATATTATTTTTCTTTTAGAATGATTTTTAATTATTTTATGTATTAAGTTTTTTATTCCTGCAATATATATATATATATATATATATATATATATATATATATATATATATATATATATAATATAATATAATATAATATATATATATATTGCAGGCGTGCACACTTAATTATTCATTTATCAGAATGAATAAAATTGTTCGCTTAGAGATTTAAAATAATTATCTTATTATTTAAACGTAGACTACTACTAATACAATATTTCAAATGACATGTTTATTATAAAATACACGCAATATGCAACAATAATTATATAGTCATAAAATAAACAAACTGATAATATATGAATATTTGATTTTTTTTTTAAGTTGGAACTATTTCACGTATTAAAATTAATTCTTAGTTTCAGAATGTTGTGTATTGTAAGTATGTATTACAAGTAAAATGTGAAGGATCTTGTGAGGCGAAATACAAAACTTTTATTTTCATTTTCTCTGTATATCGTGTCTCAACCTAGAAAATAATCTTTGTTTCTTAATTGTTCATATTTGAAAATAGACTCATATTTGTCGAATTTAAAGTTTGTCTAAAGACAAACAAGCAAGATTATAAGCAATAAATTCATATCAACACAAAGTGACACTTTGCGCGAATTAAAACGGGTAATAATTAAACATTTGTCATTTATTATAAATATGAATTCATATATAAAACGTAAGTTGCATGTGTAAATTATTATTAATAATTCAAACATCCGTGGCTTTATCTCGTGTCTCTCTGATAAACATTTTATGACGAACTCCATTATAAAGTGTATGAATAAACAATAAAGTTAAGACGATATAAGTTTTTCAAATATGCAAAACAGTTTGTTGACATGCAGGCCTGCTAATTTACACCTGTTTAAAATCATCCAATCCATAAATGCATTCATTAAAACATCTTCTATATTCTATATAATATATTTTGTCCGAGTCAAACGTGTAATTTAATATGACTGAATTAAATGTATAACATTATATCCAATGCTTAAAGTGACAGCTACACATTTTTACTTTGCATATAAATTGTATTATTCTATGCACGTAGTTGATTTTAATATCCTCCCCATGTTATGCAATGCATATTTATTATGACTAACTGTATATGTCGATCACTTGTAAATGTAAATAAATGTAAATTATCGGCTAACATGATTAAATGACAGCACACTTTTCTCAAAAGCTTCGCTTAAAACCCATGAAAGCACAAACTGAAGCTCATTTTAGGTTCCCTGACAAACAGACTGAATGAATCATTACTTTCATTTCATGTCAAACAATACATTTGAAAGAATAGGCGTGTAGCGAAATTCTCATTTAAACACTGTCAAATGTTCTCGTGACTGATGTAGACACTCAGATATTGCTAATAAATTTCATGGCCAACACATTGAAGTGAACGTGATTTTTTGGTGATATTATTTTACAGGTTCGTTATACGTTACATACTGTAGTAATGACAGTAAGTTATGCATAATTACATGCAACTATCCAACATGTTAATTAATATTACTCAGAACTTAAATGTAACAAGGACACTTTATTTTAAAGTGTCATTGTTACAGTGTAATTATATATTTAAGTACTGAGTAATAATAATTAACTACATGTAGCCTACTTATACTATAAGAAATCTATATGTAAAAAAAAAAAAAATCTAATACACCAAACTTTTTAAATGTCATCTTTGTTTTCATGTTTCTTTCGTATGTTGACATTTTATTTCAGATTTTAATATTGAACAACCTAAACTAAGCTTGTCAAAACAGGTCAAATTATAAATGATCTGATATTTTTAAAAATAAGAATCTTACTGGCAAAAAATGCCAATAAAAAAATAAAATAACTAAAAATACAAGATTACGCTTAATTGCTTTAGATTGTTTTAAAATAATAATAATAATAATACAGGTTGCTTTTTTAAATTAATAATTATAGCTTTTTTAATAAGATTTTTGATTCTCACCTATATTCGGGTGTCGCGCGGGGCCTCCGTGCATCACGGAACCGTCGAAGTGCGAGGCCGCCCACGAGCCTCCGATGTTCGGGCTCACGTAGGCCGGGTACCCGGTGTGATACGAGCCACTCAGACCGCGGGAACCGTAATGCTCCCGGGCGCTCGTGCTGATGTTCAGCGGGCTCGTGTAAGTCGCAGTCTCCCGGGCTTGCGAGGTTAACGGCGGGCTCGCGGAGAACGTGAACCTGGAAACCGGAGAATGATGTGTGGAATGATTATAAGAGGTATCCGCACCCGGTTGCGGCCATCCCGAGTGCCCGGACCCGGGGTTGCTCTGCTGGGGGGTCTGGAGGTACGGGAGCGAAGGGATTATCGGGGTTACCCGGGTGGGTGTCACGTACACCGGGGAAGCGGCCGCAGAGACCGCGTTATGGAGGAAACCGGGCTCGTAAGACGTGTGTCCGTGGTTTGTGGTCATCGTTACACCTTGATACATGTCCACACAGGTGTTCGTCTCGATTATTCCACTCGTGAGTACCGGAGCATCGGCCGTTTACCCCGCGCCGGCCGAGAGCATTTTCCGGTTAACTTCTCTTCACAGAAGACAGGAGAGGATGATAAGGGTGAAAAGTCTCAGTGAAGTTTCTCACAGCACTCCTCCCAGTCTCAGTGAAGTCTCTCCCAACACTCCTCCCAGTCTCCCCGCCTCCAGTAAAGCATCCCATCCCTCAGTTCACTCACCTCGTTCAACGCGGCACAAAATAATGGGTCATATTCCGATAATGTCACAAATGTAAATTCCAGGGTGCTAAGCCCTATTTTTTTTTTTTTTTTTTTGTAAGGAAATTAAATCGTACCTGGACACTCTCCTTACATCCAGCAACTCCAAAGCCCTTAAAACTTTTTCACTGTGTCATTTGTATGATATATTCCTGATTTCGTCCCTGTAATTGTCCTCTCAGTTGTATTTACCTGGCATTGATTATGTATGTTCTTAGCAATAATAATAATAAAATAAAAAATTTAACTAAATAGCCTATATATTCCGATAATGTCATGAAAGTGCATATCTATAGCACGAATTTTATTTCTCGTGCCATTTATAAGTCAAAAATAGTTTTTGCGTGCATATGATGCTATGTGGAAAATCGGTTGGCCTATGGTTATCTTTTATAAAATGTTTTTTTTATTTTTTTGTATTGTAGGCCTATCTGTTTTTTATAATGTTGTATGTTTGCTAATGGCACAGTCTGACAATAAAGTTAAACTTAACTGAAAATAAGGGAAAAAACTGCTTCAGATTTAAAGATTGACGGAGATCCTCATAAAAGATTTGATTAAATAACTTAAATATCGCGTGATAAATGAGCAAGAAAAGAAAAGCTGGAAAGTGTTTTAGATATTTTCGAATTAATAGGCTGTTTATATAGGCTAAATCTAAATTATTTTATTACAATATTATTTAGCCCATGTAAACACATATTAATAGCCTAGATCGTTTGTTTGCACGATGTTTTTATTTATTTATTAAACTATAGATCGATGACACTGATATGAATAATTTCAGCATGTCTTGTTAAAACAGCACATTTTAAAAGGTTTTTTTTTTTGTATACCTTTTATATTACAAAATTATTAATTATATTACAATCTGTATTAATATTGTATTTATTTTTTTCTAAAATCAGTTTAGGAAGAGTGACGGATATGATTGATGTCTCGCGCGTCACTGACGTCACTCGGAAGTCTCGACGCTGTTGTTTTCAATGACACATTTTTAACTGTCATTTCGCTGCAAGTTGTAAACAAACTGAGACTTTTCAGAGTGTCCATTTCCTGAGTTTTACAATTATGTGCCTTCCTCGTCAATATCCACGGCACTTTCACACGAGGACATAGGCTACTATACGTTTTTGGTACACCGCAAAATCTCATTCTAAATGGACTTGTTTTAATAAAAACATCGAAGTACAAAGTAAAAAAAAAACTAAAAAAAAATAAAAAATACAAAAAATGCAATTTTAAATGATGGGAAACGTAATTTATTTGAAGGATATTTTAAGTGGAAAATGAGGCGAAGACACTGAATTAGATTTTTTGCATTGTGGAAAATGGTCTCTCTCTCTCACACACACACACACACACACACACACACACACACACACACACACACACACACACACACACCAGTATCACAGAGGATATTTCTGATAGTCCAAACCAAAGCCTGCTGTGATACAGCTTAAGTTAAGCAGGTTCTGGAATACTTGGAGAATCATCAGATCTCCTCCATATCTCTTTCTGCTTCCTCGCCGGCTCCGTCTCCTTCCTCATGGCACTGGACTCCTGCGGGCTCAATGGGACCATTTCCACGGCCCTGTGATCCTACTGATAAACGGGAGAAAATCCTCTGCTCCTCCACAATAAAAGCATTATATAAAAAGGCTTTGAGATGCTTTCATGGTGAATGGCGTATCTGGATCTGTTATATGATGTTAACTGAAACTGCTGATGAATGACATCAGTAAAGCAGAAGGCATGCACTCTTGAGAATTTGCATCATCGTAGAAACAATGCAATTCAAATCAATTTACCAAAGAGGATTATTGTTAAAGAAAACAGAATTGGTTCATTGGTTCATCCATGCAACAAGCAACAATGCTAGGGTGTAACTATGCATTTTCTAAAGTAATTTTTAATGTGTTGCTATGTAGTTTCTAGCCGGGTGTTGTGGGAGTCAAGGCATATATTTGCCAATGTGTTCTGAATGGCTTTTAGTTTGCTGCTATGCTGTTGCCACAGTATTCAGGTGGTTGCCAGGGTGTTGCTATGCAGTTTCTTGGGTGTTGTGGGAGTTAAGGTATTGCTATGCATTTGCCCAATGTGTTCTGAAGTGATTTTAGTTTGCTGCTATATGATTGCCATTGCATTCGGGTGGTTGCCAGGGTGTTGCTATGCAGTTGCTAAGATGTTCAGAGTCAAGGCATTACTATGCATTTGCCAATATGTTTTGAATGGCTTTTAGTTTGCTGCTATGTGGTTGCTATAGTATTTGGATGGTTGCCATGGTGTTGCTATGCAGTTGCCAAGATGTTCAAAGTATTTTTTTAATGTGTTGCTATACAGTTTTTAGGGTGTTGTGGGAGTCAAGGCGTTGCTATGCAATTTGCCAACGTGTTCTGAATGGCTTTTAGTTTGCTGCTATGCTGTTGCATTAGTATTCGGGTGGTTGCCAGGGTGTTGCTATGCAGTTGCTAAGATGTTCAGAGTCAAGGCATTACTATGTATTTGCCAATATATTTTTAATGTCTTTTAGTTTGCTGCTATAGTATTTGGGTGGTTGCCAGGGTGTTGCTATGCATTTGCTAAGATGTTCAGTCATTTTTTAATGTGTTGCTATACAGTTTCTAGGGTGTTGTGAGAGTTGAGGCATTGTTATGCATTTGCTAAAGTTTTCTGAAGTGATTTTAGTGCTGCTATGTGGTTGCCATAGTATTCGGTCACCAGGGTGTTGCTATGCAGTTGCTAAGATGTAGATGATGAGTCATTTTTAATGTGTTGTTATACAGTTTCTAAGGTGTTGTGGGAGTCAAAGCATTGCTATGCAGTTGCTAAATTGTTCTATATACTGTATAATATACTTGTTTTTATACTGTTGCCAGGGTGTTCTGGGTGGTTGCTAGGTGGTTGCCGCCTGGTAGTAACAGCACACATCTCTTCAACGAAACACATGATTTGAGGAATCATTCATGTACGGAGCACAAATGACTCACACACTCAACTTTAACTCTTAGTGATGGATGTGTCTGATCACTTCACTATAAGCACTAGTGATCATTCATTTAAAAAACACCACTAATAAAAATCTGTTTTTATCCATCATCACCAAAGGATTTCTTGTCACACATGCTTTTTATTTCAATCTTTCTCTCTTTTTTTGCTAGAAGATATGTCTATATGTGTGCGTGTGTGTTTGTGTGAGGTATGTGCGAATTATCTGAACGTTGAGCTCAGAAGCGCCTGTGTAATTCGTTCGGGGCCAGACCACTGTCAGAGCGAGTATGAACGAGGTGTTTGGTGACAAAGACGAGAGCAGATAGAGGGAGAGACGGGGAGGAACGATAGAGAGAAGAGATGAGATTGTGTTGTTCAGAAGGCCATTGGGGAGGAGTGTGTGTTTGTTGGAGAACTGAACGTGTTGCAAGAAGGAAAATCAAGATGGTGGAATGTGACGGCTTGAGGTGAACTAATAAATATTACCATCATATGCTAGCCTAGAGTCCTGAATCTGTGGTGTTTAAAGGAAAAAACATACTTTATGCAACTGTATATTGCATTTATATTTATACACTTTTTGCATTTGGCTGACACTTTTGTGACTTTGGTAAAAGGCGTACATTTTAGTAAGTTCATGCATGCATTCCTTGTATTCTTCTTAAAGTTGACATGAAGCAGAAGTTGCGTTAGGTTTTTCTTTCCTATTGTGATGTATATCTGAGTGAAAGAGGGAGGGGAAGTTATTTTGAATCAAGATGATGAGGGCACATGAATTTAACAAAAATTATGATGTGTGTAAATCATTTATAATGCAATATTCCATAAAAAACAAGAAGAGTCACTTTTGATTTTATGGTGACTTTAACCTGGATTTTCTTTAATTAGAGATGCACGATATATCGGCCACCATTTTTGATGTTATCATTATCGTCCGAATAAGAAAATTTGGCCAATATATTAAAGCTGATAAATAATATATTATTTCCTTCAGCTGAGACACTTCAGATGTGACTGTTCAACGTGATGGTTTTGAATTGCTTGAAATATGATGGGAAAATAGAGTTCAGTGCAACATGTGCAGCACAAATCTGTCATATCGGCTACAAAACATTATAATGAGAACATTATAATTGTGCGCTTGGGACATGCATTTTAATGGTGAGACTTTTGTTTTTTGTAATCAGGCTCTCAAAAATGTTATAAAAATCAATATATCGGTTATCGGCTTTCAAATATAAAGAATTATCGATTATTGGTATCGGCAAAATTGGTATGTTCATATCGGTGCATCCCTACCTTTAAAGGGCCTATATGCAACTTTTTCCCCAAAATAAACGTAACAATAGCCTTTTTATTTGACTATGTATGACTCAAACATCTCCTGATGAGCATACTGACACCTTGTCAGCTCACAGCGGGTGCACCTATAAGCCTGTATCCTATTTTTCCTATTTTCTGTCGGGTCGGATTTTTCGCGCGCTGTCTGCGGATGTGACGTCAAGCGCGTTCATGTTAAACGTTTCAGATCACTCTGCCACCACCGCTAGTCAGCAAACAAACTTAGTTTCTCAAACAATATATGTATTTGACTGTTCTTACCTCTGTAAACATAATGTAGACTTCTTTGCAGCGGATGACTTGTGAAGTGTGCACGTACGAGAGCGAGCAGAAAGGAAGAGCAGTTCCGTTTTTTGGCCACAGGTGTCAGTCGCGAGTTTAAATTTCAGAAAAAAGCATATAGCCCCTTTAATGCTATAAATATGTCAAAATTTTAACTTTAACTAACTTAAATTAAATGTTGAATGTTGTATTTACATTTATGCATTAGGCAGACACTTTTATCAAAATGCATTCCTTGCATTCTTCCTAACCTGGGTTTCCTTTAATGCAATAAATATGTAGAAAGTTTAACTTTACCTAACTTTTGATTTTTCCTTACTTTTATTTTGTGATTATTTTAATGAATTTCTGTGTAAAGCACTTTGAATTACCATAGTGTATGACATGTGCTATATAAATAAACTTGCCTTGCCTAACTTTGAGTATTTTATGAAAATGCAGATGCATTTTACATTTACATTTATGCAAACATTTTTATCCAAAGCGACTTACATTTTACTATTTTCAAACTACATTTTATTAAGTTCATGCATGCTTTCCTCTTAACCGGGGTTTTCATCAATGCTATAATGTCAATTTTTTTAACTTTAACTTGCGGTATTTTGCCGTATATTTGCATTCTGACACATGATAACTAACTGCACATGATATTGAGCTTGCGTAGCGAGAAGCCTTTGCATTCATGGATGTTTGGCATCATTGATGCGCTGAGGGCTGATATAAATATAGGCAGCAATATGATGCATTATCATGCGCTGATGTATGGATGCATGTCCCCGTGTGGCTCTGTGGAGAGTCTCGGGCTCAGCAGGGGGTCGCGGCCCCACATGGCCCCTCTTCCTCTGGGTCAGAGCGCAGCCAGACCCCCTGTCTCCAGGAAGAGCATTTCAAAAGAGCATCCATCGGAGGATCAGACGGAAAACACTGACAGAACGAGACCTGGACACACAGGACAAAACCTGAGAAATGAGGAAGCAGCTCAAAACGAGTGACACTCACAAACAATCTGAGAAATGTGTTTGAATGATGATAACAACCCAAAGGAACATGTAAGGTTGCTCTTTCATTCCCACTTACGGTTCATCAAAGCTGTTTCTCCTAAAATACCTGGGAAGACAAACGAGTCAAGAGTTTAGAGTTGAATGTGATAGCAGCTCAGATCGGAGAAAATTAAAGAGATTTTTTTTCTTTCCTCTGGGACTGTGTGTAAATGTAAAAATACGGATTCTTTTTCTGAGCATTATTTTGTTGTTTTGTTGCAAAACACAATGCTACGGTGCTATGGGTGGTTGCCAGGGTGTTGCTAAGGTGTTATGGTGCAGTTGCCAGGGTGTTACAATGTGTTCCGATTGTCATATACTGTGTTGGTAGGGTGTTCTAGGGCATTGCTATATGGTTACCAGGGTGTTGCTATGCAGGTACTTTTTTAGGCAAAATGTAATTTTAAGTGTAAGTCTTAAAGATCTCAGATAACTCCCACCTTGTGCTGAAGATCTCTTCAGATGTAGCAGACATGTTCGGTTGCCAGCTACGGGCGGTTGCCAGGGTGTTGCTATGCAGTTGCTAAGGCGTTCTGATGGGTTTTTAGTGTGTTGCTATGCAGTTGCTAGGGTATTCTGGGTAGTTGACAGATTGTTGCTAATACTATGTGATTGCTGATGTGTTTTGATTGGCATAGGTTCTTGGGCATTGCTATATGGTTACCAGGGTGTTGCTATGCTGGTAAATTTTTTAAGCAAAATGTAATTTTAAGTGTAAGTCCTAAATATCTCAGATAAATCCCAACTTGTGCTGAAGATCTCTTCAGATGCATCAGAGATTTTTGTTTGCCAGCTATGGCCGGTTGCTATGCAGTTGCTAAGGCATTTTGAAGGTTTTTTAGTGTCTTGCTATGCAGTTGCCAGGGTGTTTTTTGCTAATACTACACGACTGCTGATGTGGCATAGGTTCTTTTGCATTGCTATATGGTTACCAGGGTGTTGCTATGCAGGATTTTTTTTAGGCAAAATGTAATTTTAAGTGTAAGTCTTAAAGATCTCAGATAAATCCCACCTTGTGCTGAAGATCTCTTCAGATGTAGCAGACATGTTCGGTTGCCAGCTATGGGTGGTTGCCAGGGTGTTGCTATGCAGTTGCTAAGGCGTTCTGAGTGTATTTTAAGTGTGTTGCTATGCAGTTGCTAGGGTATTCTGGGCAGTTGACAGGCTGTTGCTAATACTATGTGATTGCTGATGTGTTTTGATTGGCATAGGTTGTTGGGCATTGCTATATGGTTACCAGGGTGTTGCTATGCTGGTACATTTATGTAAGCAAAATGTAATTTTAACTGTAAGTCTTAAACTTCTCAGATAAATCCCAACTTGTGCTGAAGATCTCTTCAGATGCATCAGAGATTTTTGGTTGCCAGCTATGGCCGGTTGCTATGCAGTTGCTAAGGCAATTTGAGGGTTTTTTAGTGTGTTGCTATGCAGTTGCCAGGGTGTTTTTTGCTAATACTACGCGACTACTGATGTGGCATAGGTTCTTGTGCATTGCTATATGGTTACCAGGGTGTTGCTATGCAGGTATTTTTTTTAGGCAAAAAGTAATTTTAAGTGTAAGTCTTAAATATCTCACAAAAATCCCACCTTGTGCTGAATATGCAGCAGACATGTTTGACCTTTGTTTGTTTGTCAGCATCTCGCGCTGATATGTGTGTACGTGATGAAATTAAGAGCAATCAATGCTCTGTGCTGTCTGAGCGTCTCTCTCAGGTACGCTCTCTGCTCTTATCTGGACTTATCTCTCTGAGCCAATCCTCTCAGAATCAGGCCGACAGAGACCCGCGCGAGTGTCTATAGACAGAGCCAGCGCTCGAGTGTGTGTGTGTGTGTTTGATCACTGCTATCATGTGTGTGTGTTTGCAGAGCTGCTCTGATCACCTCATCACATCTACAAGTGTGACAGGGTTGGAGAGGATTATCTGATTACAATCACATGGGAAGATGGGAAGAAAAATACCTAATGAGATCTCTTTAATATCTCAAACGTTTCTCCTACACAGAAATGAGATTAAACAGAGGCTCTTGCTTGAATCTCCTGATAAAAAACACACCAAGATATCAAGGTCTGCAAAGAAAAACCACAAGATCTCTTTAATATCCAAGTTTTTTTCCCCATGACAGCAATAGGTTCAATTCAAAACAAACAAAATAGCCTCTCAAACGTTTCTCTTGAGTAAAATAATGCTTATAACCTCACCTTTCCCCATCTCCAGTTTCTGAAGAGATCTCAATAATGTCTCAAACTGTGCTCAGGTTTGCCAAGACACCAAAATCTGCAAAGAAAAATCGTAAGATCTCTTCAATAAGGCATTTGATTTTCCTAAAATAAGGCAATGAGATTGAATGGAGAGCCATTTGCTGTTGTTTCTTGTTTCTCAGGGTTTTCCCCTGAAAAAAAAAAGACCTCAACAATGTCCAAGACACCAAAACCTTTTCCAAGATCTCTTTAATATGTCAGATATTTCTTCTAAAATAAGGCAATGAGATTTTCTGCATTCAAACATTTCTCATCAACATCCAAACAAGTCTATCTTTTATTTATCTTGAGGAATTAATGGCAAACAACCAAAGACAAAGTTGATGTTTAAATAACTCTATGAAAGAGCAACCTGTGAGCAATAAAAGCCATGGATGTGTGTTGTCAGTTAGAGTTACGATGTGTGCGATAGGTTTAAGGGATGGTGTGTAACGGCTTCAGTGTGTTTGTGTTGTTTTAGAGTGTTTGTAGATCAGCGCTCTCTTTGTTTTACACTGATGTTGGGTCGCAGGAACACCTGAGGCCGACCCCTGCTGAAAACACAGTGACGATACCTGTTACCTGGCTCATAGCCAATCAGCATTCACCAACTCCAGCCTCTGTGATTGGCTCGTTTCTCTAGTCAAGTCTGTATCTGTACTGTAATGCAGGAATTTCAATGGGCGTCTGTAAAGGGACAGAATGGGATGGACAGATGATTTTCTTTACAAGTAAAATGTTATTTTTTAAAAATATTTAAGGATGATTTCATCTGTTCTACAACTAAAATAAAACTTAAATCAGCAGTTTAGATAAATTCAAATATGAATATATATATATATATATATATATATATATATATATATATATATATATATATATATATATATATATATATATATATTCAAATAGCCTATATAGTATACATTAATCAAAGTGATAAATGCTGAAAACCTCATGCAAATCAATAAATAAAACAAAATAAATCTTATTGCCATTACTATAATATGGGAAATATATATATATATAATATATATATATAATTTATGCAAGGTGCATTTACAAAAGTAGTATTTGTTGTAATGAATTTAATTCATTCTTGTTGACTTAAGTCGTATTGCTGTAATTTATTTAAAAATAATCAAAAGTCAAACTCTAAAGTAAAACATCCAAATATATTACAGTAATGACAATGTTTAACTGGCATGAAAATGTCACAATGAAAAAAAGTCCTAAAATAGGCTTCGTGCTCTTTAAGTAAAATATAATTTTTTAAACCACATCAAAATGGTGCATGAAAACCCTCCTGAAAGAGCATCTGCACGTTTCTGTGAGATTCATCCTGAAAGGTGATTCACTCTGAAGTATTACTTACACGTGGTCTTTTTTATTGCCTGTGTTTATTTATAGAACACAAGAAGAGAGAGGGAGAGAGAGATAAAACCCTCAGATAAAAACAGGCTAAAGTCCGACTGCCGAGCAAACAGTGAGTCAGTGGACGAGAGAACCACTGATAAGACCTGAACAACACACACACACACTCACACACACACATTTACAATAATAAATCCTAAAAATCTGCATTAACTTTCTTTTCCCAGCATTGGCTCCGAGGATGTCCCGTTCTCTGCTCATTTTGAGTCAGAATTTCAGTTCAGTGAATTGTTAACTAGAGACTGTCTGACCGGATCATTTGAATCAGTGAGTTAAGATGCAATCGGATAAGTCCAATTCACTAATAAATCTTTCAGTGCGATTTGTGAACTTATTTAACAGGTTAATTGAAAAGATTCAGCTCGATCACAAATCGGACACTGCTATCGCATATTAGGAACGCAGCAAGAACCAATGAGGTTCATTCTCGTGTAACGAATCACGTTTGAGCTTCAGCAAGAACCAATGAGGTTCATTCTCGTGTTACGCATCATGTTTGAGCTTCAGCAAGAACCAATGAGGTTCATTCTAGTGTTACGCATCATGTTTGAGCTTCAGCAACAACCAATGAGGTTCATTCTCATGTTATGCATCACGTTTGAGCTTCAGCTTTCTGACCAATGAGGTTCATTCTCGTGTTACGCATCACGTTTGAGCTTCAGTAAGAACCAATGAGGTTCATTCTCGTGTTACGCATCACGTTTGAGCTTCAGTAAGAACCAATGAGGTTCATTCTCGTGTTACGCATCACGTTTGAGCTTCAGCAGGAACCAATGAGGTTCATTCTCGTGTTACGCATCACGTTTGAGCTTCAGTAAGAACCAATGAGGTTCATTCTCGTGTTACGCATCACGTTTGAGCTTCAGCAACAACTAATGAGGTTCATTCTCGTGTTACGCATCACGTTTGAGCTTCAGCAGGAACCAATGAGGTTCATTCTCGTGTTACGCATCACGTTTGAGCTTCAGCAACAACTAATGAGGATCATTCTCGTGTTACGCATCACGTTTGAGCTTCAGCAGGAACCAATGAGGTTCATTCTCGTGTTACGCATCACGTTTGAGCTTCAGCTTTCTGACCAATGAGGTTCATTCTCGTGTTACGCATCATGTTTGAGCTTCAGTAAGAACCAATGAGGTTCATTCTCGTGTTACGCATCACGTTTGAGCTTCAGCAGGAACCAATGAGGTTCATTCTCGTGTTACGCATCACATTTGAGCTTCAGCTTTCTGACCAATGAGGTTCATTCTCGTGTTTCGCATCATGTTTGAGCTTCAGCAAGAACCAATGAGGTTCATTCTCGTGTTACGCATCATGTTTGAGCTTCAGCAAGAACCAATGAGGTTCATTCTCGTGTTACGCATCACATTTGAGCTTCAGCAACAACCAATGAGGTTCATTCTCGTGTTACGCATCATGTTTGAGCTTCAGCAAGAACCAATGAGGTTCATTCTCGTGTTACGCATCATGTTTGAGCTTCAGCAAGAACCAATGAGGTTCATTCTCGTGTTACGCATCACATTTGAGCTTCAGCAACAACCAATGAGGTTCATTCTTGTGTTACGCATCACATTTGAGCTTCAGCAGGAACCAATGAGGTTCATTCTCGTGTTACGCATCACATTTGAGCTTCAGCTTTCTGACCAATGAGGTTCATTCTCGTGTTTCGCATCATGTTTGAGCTTCAGCAAGAACCAATGAGGTTCATTCTCGTGTTACGCATCATGTTTGAGCTTCAGCAAGAACCAATGAGGTTCATTCTCGTGTAACGCATCACGTTTGAGCTTCAGCAGGAACCAATGAGGTTCATTCTCGTGTTACGCATCACGTTTGAGCTTCAGCTTTCTGACCAATGAGGTTCATTCTCGTGTTACGCATCATGTTTGAGCTTCAGTAAGAACCAATGAGGTTCATTCTCGTGTTACGCATCATGTTTGAGCTTCAGCAAGAACCAATGAGGTTCATTCTCGTGTTACGCATCACGTTTGAGCTTCAGCAGGAACCAATGAGGTTCATTCTCGTGTTACGCATCACATTTGAGCTTCAGCTTTCTGACCAATGAGGTTCATTCTCGTGTTTCGCATCATGTTTGAGCTTCAGCAAGAACCAATGAGGTTCATTCTCGTGTTACGCATCATGTTTGAGCTTCAGCAAGAACCAATGAGGTTCATTCTCGTGTTACGCATCACGTTTGAGCTTCAGCAAGAACCAATGAGGTTCATTCTCGTGTTTCGCATCACATTTGAGCTTCAGCAACAACCAATGAGGTTCATTCTCGTGTTACGCATCATGTTTGAGCTTCAGCAAGAACCAATGAGGTTCATTCTCGTGTTACGCATCATGTTTGAGCTTCAGCAAGAACCAATGAGGTTCATTCTCGTGTTACGCATTACATTTGAGCTTCAGCAACAACCAATGAGGTTCATTCTTGTGTTACGCATCACATTTGAGCTTCAGCAGGAACCAATGAGGTTCATTCTCGTGTTACGCATCACATTTGAGCTTCAGCTTTCTGACCAATGAGGTTCATTCTCGTGTTTCGCATCATGTTTGAGCTTCAGCAAGAACCAATGAGGTTCATTCTCGTGTTACGCATCATGTTTGAGCTTCAGCAAGAACCAATGAGGTTCATTCTCGTGTAACGCATCACGTTTGAGCTTCAGTAAGAACCAATGAGGTTCATTCTCGTGTTACGCATCACATTTGAGCTTCAGTTTTCTGACCAATGAGGTTCATTCTCGTGTTACGCATCACATTTGAGCTTCAGCAAAAACCAATGAGGTTCATTCTCGTGTTACGCATCACATTTGAGCTTCAGCTGGAACCAATGAGGTTCATTCTCATGTTATGCATCACATTTGAGCTTCAGCTTTCTGACCAATGAGGTTCATTCTCGTGTTACGCATCACATTTGAGCTTCAGCAACAACCAATGAGGTTCATTCTCGTGTTACGCATCACATTTGAGCTTCAGCTTTCTGACCAATGAGGTTCATTCTCATGTTACGCATCATGTTTGAGCTTCAGCAACAACCAATGAGGTTCATTCTCGTGTAACGCATCACGTTTGAGCTTCAGCAACAACCAATGAGGTTCATTCTCGTGTTACGCATCACGTTTGAGCTTCAGTAAGAACCAATGAGGTTTATTCTCGTGTTACGCATCACGTTTGAGCTTCAGCTTTCTGACCAATGAGGTTCATTCTCGTGTTACGCATCATGTTTGAGCTTCAGCAACAACCAATGAGGATCATTCTCGTGTTACGCATCACGTTTGAGCTTCAGTAAGAACCAATGAGGTTCATTCTCGTGTTACGCATCACGTTTGAGCTTCAGCAACAACCAATGAGGATCATTCTCGTGTTACGCATCATGTTTGAGCTTCAGCAACAACCAATGAGGTTCATTCTCGTGTTACGCATCACGTTTGAGCTTCAGCTTTCTGACCAATGAGGTTCATTCTCGTGTTACGCATCATGTTTGAGCTTCAGCAACAACCAATGAGGTTCATTCTCGTGTAACGCATCACGTTTGAGCTTCAGCAACAACCAATGAGGTTCATTCTCGTGTTACGCATCACGTTTGAGCTTCAGTAAGAACCAATGAGGTTCATTCTCGTGTTACGCATCACGTTTGAGCTTCAGCTTTCTGACCAATGAGGTTCATTGTCGTGTTACGCATCATGTTTGAGCTTCAGCAACAACCAATGAGGTTCATTCTCGTGTAACGCATCACGTTTGAGCTTCAGCAACAACCAATGAGGTTCATTCTTGTGTTACGCATCACGTTTGAGCTTCAGTAAGAACCAATGAGGTTCATTCTCGTGTTACGCATCACGTTTGAGCTTCAGCTTTCTGACCAATGAGGTTCATTCTCGTGTTACGCATCATGTTTGAGCTTCAGCAACAACCAATGAGGTTCATTCTCGTGTAACGCATCACGTTTGAGCTTCAGCAACAACCAATGAGGTTCATTCTCGTGTTACGCATCACGTTTGAGCTTCAGTAAGAACCAATGAGGTTCATTCTCGTGTTACGCATCACGTTTGAGCTTCAGCTTTCTGACCAATGAGGTTCATTCTCGTGTTACGCATCATGTTTGAGCTTCAGCAACAACCAATGAGGATCATTCTCGTGTTACGCATCACGTTTGAGCTTCAGTAAGAACCAATGAGGTTCATTCTCGTGTTACGCATCACGTTTGAGCTTCAGCAACAACCAATGAGGATCATTCTCGTGTAACGCATCACGTTTGAGCTTCAGTAAGAACCAATGAGGTTCATTCTCGTGTTACGCATCACGTTTGAGCTTCAGCAACAACCAATGAGGATCATTCTCGTGTTACGCATCACATTTGAGCTTCAGCAGGAACCAATGAGGTTCATTCTCATGTTACGCATCACATTTGAGCTTCAGCTTTCTGACCAATGAGGTTCATTCTCGTGTTACGCATCACATTTGAGCTTCAGCAACAACCAATGAGGTTCATTCTCGTGTTACGCATCACGTTTGAGCTTCAGCTTTCTGACCAATGAGGTTCATTCTCGTGTTACGCATCATGTTTGAGCTTCAGCAACAACCAATGAGGTTCATTCTCGTGTAACGCATCACGTTTGAGCTTCAGTAAGAACCAATGAGGTTCATTCTCGTGTTACGCATCACGTTTGAGCTTCAGTAAGAACCAATGAGGTTCATTCTCGTGTTACGCATCACGTTTGAGCTTCAGCTTTCTGACCAATGAGGTTCATTCTCGTGTTACGCATCATGTTTGAGCTTCAGCAACAACCAATGAGGTTCATTCTCGTGTAACGCATCACGTTTGAGCTTCAGCAACAACCAATGAGGTTCATTCTCGTGTTACGCATCACGTTTGAGCTTCAGTAAGAACCAATGAGGTTCATTCTCGTGTTACGCATCACGTTTGAGCTTCAGCTTTCTGACCAATGAGGTTCATTCTCGTGTTACGCATCATGTTTGAGCTTCAGCAACAACCAATGAGGTTCATTCTCGTGTAACGCATCACGTTTGAGCTTCAGCTTTCTGACCAATGAGGTTCATTCTCGTGTTACGCATCATGTTTGAGCTTCAGCAACAACCAATGAGGATCATTCTCGTGTTACGCATCACGTTTGAGCTTCAGTAAGAACCAATGAGGTTCATTCTCGTGTTACGCATCACGTTTGAGCTTCAGATTTCTGACCAATGAGGTTCATTCTCGTGTTACGCATCATGTTTGAGCTTCAGCAACAACCAATGAGGATCATTCTCGTGTTACGCATCACGTTTGAGCTTCAGTAAGAACCAATGAGGTTCATTCTCGTGTTACGCATCATGTTTGAGCTTCAGCTTTCTGACCAATGAGGTTCATTCTCGTGTTTCGCATCACGTTTGAGCTTCAGTAAGAACCAGTGAGGTTCATTCTCGTGTTACGCATCATGTTTGAGCTTCAGCTTTCTGACCAATGAGGTTCATTCTCGTGTTTCGCATCACGTTTGAGCTTCAGTAAGAACCAGTGAGGTTCATTCTCGTGTTACGCATCATGTTTGAGCTTCAGCAACAACCAATGAGGATCATTCTCGTGTTTCGCATCACGTTTGAGCTTCAGTAAGAACCAGTGAGGTTCATTCTCGTGTTACGCATCACGTTTGAGCTTCAGCAAGAACCAATGAGGTTCATTCTCGTGTTACGCATCACGTTTGAGCTCCAGCAGGAACCAATGAGGTTCATTCTCGTCTTATGTCACATTGGATCACATTCCTGAATGGCTCATTTTGAGACACTGTTTCATTATTATGGGGAAAATAACAAACGGAGTGGATGGATTTTCAGCACAATAGGTGGTTGTATACACACACTGCAGACACATAAATATGTTTCACGAGTTCACATATACATATAATTAGTACAATAAGTTTATGCGTATTTGGCGTGCTGTCCGGGGGGAGGGCTCCGAGCTCGGAGTTAGGCCCGAACCCAGAGTACTCCCCCCAGTTGGTAAGTGTAGATGGAACTGTAAGTGAGGAGATGGGGTGGAGGAGGGATGCTGACAAACTTTCAATGAACAGAGATAGGTCTGCTGTGAATTTATACTCTGTCATTGAGTTGATTACTGATTAATCTCCAGCTGTGCATAATATGGTTAATTATCTGAACCTGCTCCTCCCGAACTTTGTTAATAAAACATCATTTAAAAACAATATTTAAAAGAAAATATTTAAAAAAACTTGAATCTGAATACCAATGATGGAGTGTTACATATTTGTCTTTAGCTGGTCGAATCAAATGTGCATGGCTTAGTGATCTAAACTAAAAACTGAACAAATTTAATATTTTCTCAGGGGACCAACCAGAACATTTTACAAAACAGTATATTATAATATTACCCATAATCCCTTATCTGATCCCAATGACCTGATTACGAGAGAAAGATTCATAAAGCATATGTGAAGGACGTGCAGAATTATGGGCGAAGAGAAACGGGTTGAGAAGATATTTATTGCCGTTATTAGCAGTAGCACTATCACATCTTCACAATCAGGTCTTGTGTGGTTTCGGTGGTTTCGCGCTAATAATGAGGGCCTCATGACCTCTGACCTGCTCAAGTTAAACAGAAAGTCTAATAAAAATGACAAGTCCTGACTGTATATCCATAAATTTGTTCAACTTTTAGACCATGAGCTGCTATATTTCAGTCTTGTGGAGTCTATATTGGGCCTTGACATTGATGATGTAATGAAATCATCAGTCACATGACTAAAGTTCTGCTTTCCTCTCTCAACGTTGAGGACGACGCAAGAATCAATTGTTTTGATTATCTCAGGAGACTTGATAAAGTCTCAAAAATATGAACAAAAATATGTTCTAAGAATGATTAAGTTATGAAAATGTTATTTCTAAAAGTTCTCTGAACGTTCAAAAACGTCATTTTTTAAGCGTTTAAATTTTTTTTGTTGTTGTTATGTGAACGTTAAGGGAACATGCCTTTTTCTCATTAGGGAAATGTTACTTTTGAATGTTCTCTTGAAACATTTAAAAACAGTTCAATACCTGTCTAAAGTTCATCAATTATGAAACCAGTTCAGCTCTACAGAAGACAATATTCAATATTCAGCTTGATTTAGTTCAGTGTTGATTCAGATCAGTTCAATAACAGTGTCGAAATTCATCAATTATATGCAAATTTGTCAATTATGAAAAAAAGAGATCTCGTTTTAGATTTTTCTTTCTACTGGACAGTGTTGTTATCGTTAATCGTAAACTAAAACTATAAAATACATGTCTGTTAACTGACGTAAATGTAAAAAAACTTGAACATGTTTTATTTTAGTTATCAAAGCAACAAAAAAATAATTGAAATGAATATAATATAAATTAAATATAATTTTTTTAAAATTGTATTCCAGTCAGAAAGTCAACATTTCTACTTTTCACTTAGTTTATTTAGAAGTACTAAAACTGACTGAAAATAACTAAACTCAGACTTAAATTAAAAAAAAGATAAAAAAAACACAAATTGACACTTAAATCATTTAAAATAATCAGAAAATATAAAAACTAATAAGTAATATTTAAATAAATTTATTTAAAATTTCTACAATACAGAGCTGCACGATTAATCGTTAAAAGATGGGAATCTCATTTCAAACACACACGCAATCTTATTCCTAAATGACAGCGAATGTCTATTGATAAAGATTGTATCATTACATCGTTACAGTTAAAATGTATTTGTCATTGAATCATTAATTCGAGATTCGTTCAGAAAAACGCAGATTCATCCAGTAATGAAAGTCTTTATGAGTGAGTCATTGAATCATTCACTCAATACATTTAAAAAATATATTAATTTGAATTAATTAAACATTTTTAAATAGACTGCAGCAATTAATTTTTTGTCAGAACATTTAGTAAATGACATGCTATTTTGTTTATTTGTCTGTTCAGAATCATGTTTATCCAGAATCATGCAGCTCTACTATAATAGTATATCAATAATAACACTGGACACACACACACACACACACGCACAATGAGAGGAAATAATAGCACAGAGGAGTGTCTCAATTCAGCAGGTCATAGAGTCTGATAAGTGAGGGAATATTCCTGTTTGTTGCGGATCCGTACGCTCACACACACGTACACACACACCGTCAACAGTCATGCATGTCATAATAACACGCCGCTTCTGGAGGATCCTCTGGAACAATAGGGCTCCACAGTCTCGGCTCTTATCAGTCTGAGCTCTTATCCAGCCTGTCTCTGTTAGTCTAAACCCCCTCCAGCTCCACCGGACCCCGTTATCAGCCCGTGACGTCAGGCTCCTGGAGGACCGAGACGGACCCTGATAGTGTCGGCACAGCTGACCTGGGAATCACCAACCAGGAGCCCAGCGTCCAGAACCCACGCGGAATAAACGTGCAGTCAGACCAAACATTATTCAGAGACACCAGATATCATTTTTTATATTGTTTAACTAGTGTGATCAGGACACTATAGTTCACTTATGTGAGTGAGGAGAGCAAAATAAAGTAAACTGTGACATATTATACCCAAACATTCTTCATACAGAGACTACCAGTGAAAATGTGGGACCAAAAATGATTCAGACACTTTGAGCTGATCATGTTTTGCTGAAGTGTGTTTTCTTTAATTGCTAATGCTCTTTTTACACACAGACTGAACAAAATGAAGCATTGCTTGGTGATTGGTTGAGCTAAACTGGTATTATCTAATTGTGTAGTTAAATTTAACAGCTGACAGATATTCAACATAATTCATGTGTGAGACAGTCTAACAGAAGGACGGACAAAACCAGTCAAATATCAACTGAGTTCTGCTCATATTTTATCACCATTTTGATAAAATCTAAATACTATAGCACTATAGCGAATAAACTGATAATGTGAGAAATGTTGAAGGTGAATCAATGTTGGTTTGACTGTATTAGAGATGATGTCAGTGAACCACATTAAAACAGTGATTCCCAAATTTCACAAACTTAACAGATTTTATGGTCACGGTTCATGACATGCACTTAACAAATGAAATATTTCATGTTTTTTTTAGTAACTTCCTAAATTCCTTATTTGCTTTAATGATTTAATTACATTATTAGCTCATCATTCGCACAAACCGCAGTTTGGAAACTCAGATCTTGATGTTTAAAAGCATCTGGTTATTAAAAGAACCGAAAAATAAAAAAAAGGACTTTATTCAACTCTAAACAACTCTAATCCTTGTTTTTTTTGTGTGTGTTTTTTTGTAAAGAAAGCCATACTTTTACTCAGCAAGGACACATTAATTTGATCAAAAGTGACAGTAAAAACATTTATGTTTCTATTTTTTAAATAAATGTTGTTCTTTTGAACTTTATATTCATCAAATGATCCAGAAAGTGCATCACATGCATCATGGAACTGTTTTCAACATTCATAATAATCATAAATGTTTCTTGAGCAGCAAATCATCATATTAGAATGATTTCTGAACGCACTGTCAAAAAGTGATCAGTTGACTTAACTTAAAAAAAGTGTTGCCTTAAAAATGATTAAGGAAATAAACTTTGTAAATTGAAAAAATTAAGTTGCATGCAATTGTCAAGTTCACATAACTTATTTTTTTCTATTACGCATTATTTCAATTTCAATTTCAAAACACTTTATTTGTCCCCAATTAATGAGGCCATGTAGAGTCACGTAAACAATATACATAAAAACATCATACATTAAATAAATAATAACAGTGTGCACGGAATATATATTAATAAAAGTCCACTTCAAGTGGATACCTAAAAAAAAAATAGTCCATACCATATATAAGAATGAATAAATACGTAAATATATAACAGAGTACACAAAAAATAAATAAAAATTCTAAAATCACTAAAATCATTAAGTTTAAGTAATGATGCTGAAAATCCAGCTTTAATCACAGGAATAAATTACACTTTACTATATATTCACATAGAAAACAGCTGATTTAAAATGTAAAAATATTTCACAATTTTTACTGTATTTTTGATCAAATAAATGCAGCTTTGAGCAGAAGAGACTAAAAATAAAAATAAAAAATCTCACTGCCCCAATATTTAGAATATTTTTTGAACTGTAGTATTTCACTGAATTCAAGACCCTTACACAAACTCTTCTGATTGAAACCATTCAGGAAACTTTAGCGAATTCCTTTACAAATGACCTCTGAACCCGAACGCATGTATGATGTCACTGCAGAGAAATGAAGGGGAGAATGGGTGAACTCTGTAACACACTCAGACCGGCAGAACGCAGGATTTTATCCTCATAAAATATATAATTTCAAATAGCAGAAAAGCAAAGACATTAATAATGTGACGCATCACTGGAGATAATCCCTATAAATATCGGGAATCCTGCAGGACTGTCATGAATCCCGGCAGTGTTTGAACAGGGAGACAGCAGGTTAAGGAGAAGCTCATTCTCCCGCTAACATGGAGAAATGACCTGAAACACACACTTCACACAAACACACACTAGTCTCGTTCTTCAGATTGAATGATGTTAATGCACCAGGACTCAAGGGGGCGATAGAGTTTCCTTCAAGTGTTTTCTACGTCATTAAACTCAAGGAGTTTTAATATTAATATTCCTCATGCTGTTGTTATGTTAAAACATGTTTTTTTTTTAAATATAATGTACATTTATTTACAAATATCCTACATGTACATACATTTGTCATAGAATATACTGTACATTCTGACTAAACAGATTTAAAGTATATATATATATATATATATATATATATATATATATATATATATTCAAAATAAAATAAATTATATACTATATACACAATATATATACTTTTTAATTTTTAATACAAATGTAATTAAAGAAATTGTAATATGTTTATTACATATGCAATATTTATATACAGTATATATATATATATATATATTTATTGTTATAGCATATACATGCTGACTAAATAATCTTTTTGCATGAAAAGAATTATAAATGTTAAATATTAAATGTAATTAAAAAAAAAAAAAATAATAATAAAAAAATATTTGATTACACAATTTAAAATTTCATGACAGTGTATGTATATATATATATGAAAGAGAGTGTGAGTGAGTGAGTGTGTGTGTGTGTGTGTGAGCGCGCGCGCGCGCGCGTGTGTGTGTGTGTATGAGAGAGTGCTGGTTTGTACAAACAGGTGTGAGTTTGTCTGGGCTGGAACCACATTGGTTTATGCAGGTGCAAATTTTCCATCGTTAACACACACACACACACACACACACACACACACACACACACACACACACACACACACCCTAAACCCATCACACACACACACACACACACACACACACACACACACATACACACACACACACACACACACACACACACACACACACACACACACACACACACACACACACACACACACACACCCAAACACTAACCCAACCCCTAAAACTACCCATCACACACACACACACACACACACACACACACACACACACACACACACACACACACACACACACACACACACACACACACACACACACACTAACCATAACCCTAACCCTACCCATCACACACACACACACACACACACACACACACTCACTAACCCGACCCCTAAAAACCATCACACACAAAAAAACAAACTCATTTAGGTCTAAACCTCCTCAAATCCACCGAATCCCAAAGCAAACTTCCCAAACATCCCGGATGACCCTCTCTCGCTCTCGCTCTCTCTCTCCTTCAGCTCCAGGTGTGTATCGCCCGATAAGGATTTGATAAGGCAGATCTGTAACAGTATTCCTGCTGACCCATCTCTCACACACACACACACACACACACACACACACACACACACACACACACACACACACACACACACACACACACGGCCTTGAGCTTCAGTCCCAGAGAAGGGAGGAATATCTCTCCCTCTCTTCTTCAAACTCATTCCTTCTTTCCGTCTCACTCTCTTCGTCAGACACACACACTCCCTAAATTTCTCCCGCAGCTGCCGTGACCTTGGGTGTAAATAATTATTGAAGAAATGAAAGAGAGACGGACGGAACAGGCAGAACGGCTGAAACATTCAGGCCTCGTTCAGCTTCAGATCAAACGCTTCACACTCGCAAACACTAAACAACACTTGGAAACTTGTGCATAAATATACAACTCAGATGTGTGTGTGTGTATGACATCACTTGAACATGATGTGTGTGTGTATGACATCACTTGAACACGATGTGTGTGTGTATGACATCACTTGAACACGATGTGTGTGTATGACATCACTTGAACACGATGTGTGTGTGTGTATGACATCACTTGAACATGATGTGTGTGTGTGTATGACATCACTTGAACATGATGTGTGTGTGTGTATGACATCACTTGAACACGATGTGTGTGTGTATGACATCACTTGAACACGATGTGTGTGTGTATGACATCACTTGAACACGATGTGTGTGTATGACATCACTTGAACACGATGTGTGTGTGTGTATGACATCACTTGAACATGATGTGTGTGTGTGTGTATGACATCACTTGAACATGATGTGTGTGTGTGTATGACATCACTTGAACATGATGTGTGTGTGTGTGTGTATGACATCACTTGAACATGATGTGTGTGTGTGTGTGTGTATGACATCACTTGAACATGATGTGTGTGTGTGTATGACATCACTTGAACATGATGTGTGTGTGTGTGTGTGTATGACATCACTTGAACATGATGTGTGTGTGTGTGTGTGTGTGTATGACATCACTTGAACATGTGTGTGTGTGTGTATGACATCACTTGAACATGATGTGTGTGTGTGTGTGTGTATGACATCACTTGAACATGATGTGTGTGTGTGTGTGTGTGTGTATGACATCACTTGAACATGATGTGTGAGTGTGTATGACATCACTTGAACATGATGTGTGTGTGTGTATGACATCACTTGAACATGATGTGTGTGTGTGTGTGTGTGTATGACATCACTTGAACATGATGTGTGTGTGTGTGTGTGTGAATGACATCACTTGAACATGATGTGTGTGTGTGTGTATGACATCACTTGAACATGATGTGTGTGTGTATGACATCACTTGAACATGATGTGTGTGTGTGTGTGTGTGTATGACATCACTTGAACATGATGTGTGTGTGTGTGTGTATGACATCACTTGAACATGATGTGTGTGTATGACATCACTTGAACATGATGTGTGTGTGTGTGTGTGTATGACATCACTTGAACATGATGTGTGTGTGTGTATGACATCACTTGAACATGATGTGTGTGTGTGTGTGTGTATGACATCACTTGAACATGATGTGTGTGTGTGTGTGTGTATGACATCACTTGAACATGATGTGTGAGTGTGTATGACATCACTTGAACATGATGTGTGTGTGTGTATGACATCACTTGAACATGATGTGTGTGTGTGTATGACATCACTTGAACATGATGTGTGTGTGTGTGTGTGTGTGTATGACATCACTTGAACACGATGTAGCAGAATAAATACTGATAATTCTTTTTTTCTAAATCCAATTTTTTTTATGATTTTTTATGAATCAGAGCCTGATTACAAAAAACAAAAGTCTCTCCATTAAAATTCACGTCACAAACACACAATTATAATGTTCTCATTATAATTTTATGTAGCTGATATGACAGACTTGCGCAGCTGCACGTTGCACTGAACTCTATTTTCCTTTTTGAAGCAATTTAATATTTCCATATTTTCATATTTTATATTTTAAAATTTCCAATATTTTCCATATTTCAAGCAATTTAAAACCATCATGTTGAACAGTGCGCATCTGAAGTGTCTCAGCTGAAGGAAATAATACATTATTTATCGGCTTTAATATATCGACCAAATTTCTTATCAGGCCGATAATGATAACATTAAAAAATATAGCAGCAAGCAGCAATTATCGGGGCCAAGCAGAATAAGACGACAAGACATGGCTGAAAGTGTCAGACCAACTGCAACAATGAGCAATTAAAGACATTTAAAGAGGATTTTAGACAAAATGGCTGAAAAATCCTTTAAACAGTAATAAAAAAATATGATTTAATGGATGGCGCAGGTGGCGCAGTTACAAAACTGATGTGATGTGGTCAGAGTGAAGTGACAATGACACATACAAAATTTGGTGTCAATATGTCAAGGCATTGCAGAGATAAAGCCTGAATAGTGCTTTTGGCATCATGCCTCAACTTTGCTGCTGCGCTATACGAAAACGGTTTTGTCAATCGACACGAAATCCATAACTTTTGGTCGGCACAGTCTGGAGATGATACGATTTGATTTTGGTGAAAATCGGACAAACGGTGTAGGAGGAGTTTGAAAAAGTAGGTTTTGAATGAAAATCAAGATGGTGGACAGGAAGTTCGGCCAAATAAGGAAAACTTGGTATCTATGTTCTCGGCGTGACCCAAGGAATCTAGTAAGACCACTGGCATTTGACCACTAAGTGGCGCTGGTTCGAAACTTCTCACGCTCATTCAGGGCATCGTGCTGATGACCCATACCAAGTTTCGTAACAATCCGTTCATGCGTTCTTAAAATACAGCATTTTAGCACAAAATTCAAAATGGCCGACAGCCAAAATGGCCGATATGGTAAAATTGGATATCAGATATCAGTATTCATGTTGCCCTGAATCTAACAAGACCAATTTTATGATTTTTGGACAAACTGTTCAGAAGTTATAAGCAAAAAAGGCAATTTTTCATATCTCCGGACCAGTAGGTGGCGCTGCGCCGAAACGCAGCATGTAGCCTCAGGTCATGCTTGTGATGACATGTACCAGAGCCCGTCTACGGAGAGCCTGCCCACTCCCTATTAAGTCCTATTGTACCGAATTTTGGTTGTAGTTCCACCAGAGTTCCACTGGGGGCGATCGCCCATGAGTGCAGAATGAAAGGGAGTCTATGGAGCTAGACGGCTAAATTTGTCTCTTTCATCCGATTGCCGTTGAGAAATTTGATTCTAGGTTTTGCAAGTTCAACATGGGTTATAGGTCGAAAGTTGAATGAACGAGTACTTATGTCCTTTCGATTTCTTACAAGTTGAGTTGTTGTTGCCCATAACACGCTAGCATTCTGCTAATGAACGCTGATTGGTCAGTGAAGGACTGATTACGACCAGAGATACCGCTTGATGGCATCGTGGCATCCGAAGTGGGACCAGAAACAAACAAAACAAAAGCTCTTCTAGCGCGCGTGTTTCCCTGTGTCAGCTGTGTTGTGTGTTTGCCTGTGTCAGCTGTGTCTGCCTGTGTCAGCCTGTGTCAGCTGTGTTGTGTTTTTACCTGT
>CM040832.1:36353790-36366290 GCA_022828995.1 Vimba vimba
TATTTAAGTACTGAGTAATAATAATTAACTACATGTACTTATTATAGGGTTAGGGTAGGATTAGGGTTTGGTTGAGGGTTAATTGCATGTAATTATGCATAATTTACTGTTATTACTATGGTAAGTACATGTAACATATGTAACAAGGACACTGTAAAATAAAGTGTTACCAAAATCTGCTGATTTGTTTAATATCACTAAATTTGATGGTTGAGTTCGAAAATCTCAATAAAAACTGTAGGTTTTTTTTCACAAAATAAATTGGGTATTTATCCCAGCTAACAAAAATATATTTTAAGAACGTTTCACTAATATTCCCATTTGGTTATTAAATTCCATTTTGGAATGTTAATTAAAAAAATTTTTAAAAAAACATTCCGTTTTATCATTCTTCAAACATTAATGGAATGTTACTTTTAAAAGTAACATTTAAAAAGTGTTAGACGAAGGTGTAACTGACACTCCATGAACGAGGCATAAATAACATTAGTGAAGACTAGACGACGTCCCCTGTTAACTTCTCGAAAGTACAGAAACAGTCAAACGTTTTGGTTTTAAGGACAAAAAGCAGTATTCAAAAAGTAGCATTTAACTTAAAATCTTTAAAGGAGTGGAATAATATGTTCAAATACTCAACGTCAAAGAGCTTTACCAAAACATAAGTTTATAAATAAATATGCCGTTTTCACAAAATCAGTTCTTTTCATTCACTGTAAATAAGTAACGGACGCAGCAGAAAACATACGGGTCGTGTGTGCGTTTTCTTCTGGCCATAAATCTAACCATGAAATCAGCATTAGGCATTAAAGGGGAGGTTGATTATGATTTCACTTTTCTAACTTTAGTTAGTGTGTAATGTTGCTGTTTGAGCATAAACAACATCTGCAAAGTTACAACACTCAAAGTTCAGAGCAAAGGGAGATATTTGCTTTTAATATAGATAAATTGCTACGCGCTACGACTACAACAAACGGCTGGTAGAGACTACACAACATTCAGTGACATCCCCAACCCTAGAATTTACATAACCTCCGCCCCCGGAACACGCTTTATAGATTATCATGACAGAATATGCTAATCAATGACTAAAGATAACTACACATCAGCTTCATAAATTCATCAACTAACCATTCAGAAATGTCCTGTTGCTTCTACATGTTGTCACTTCTTCTTGAGTCTCTCCATCATTGTCTGACTTCGGTTTGAACATAAAACTAAAAGGCTAAAAGTTTTTGAAATTTTCAGTGTGTGTGTGTGTGAGGTAAAAGGACATGAGCTGTTGAAGCTCCGCCCCCTGTGCCGGGAGCAGCAGCTCATTTGCATTTAAAGGGACAGACACAAAACGGTGCGTTTTTGCTCACCCTCAAAAAAGTGACAATTTTAACATGCTATATAAAAATATCTGTGGGGTATTTTGAGCTGAAACTTCACACACACACTCTGGGGACATCAGAGACTTATTTTACATCTTGTGAAAAGGGCATTATAGGACCCCTTTAAAAAATGCCATGCATGTGAGAATTGAACATTAGTTGTAACCCTGGCTCAGAGGAAGATACAGGAATCGTGTCTTTGTGGCAGCTTTTCTGGTGATAAATGGGATAATATAATACACAAGACATGATTAACAAAAGCACGAAACACATAATTTTTGGTGAGACAAGCAAGCTAGAACAAAACAGCCAGTAATTTTGGAATCAACACCCAAAATTACACAGTAAAAAACGTTGGGTTATTCGTTGGGTTATCTTTAGTAGTAAGAAACAAGTAACGGAATCCATTCAGCAATTATGATAAAAACCCATTTCAAATGAAATTCGAATCCAAATTAAATCTTTAGTCATTAATAATGTTTCCATAAGGTGTCTCTTGATCTGTCTTTCGTTTTAAGTGGTCAGTGGGGGTTTCGGGGTCTCTGACCTCTGACCCCTGAGGCGTCTCTATCAGTCGGACCACCAGAGAAGAACGGCACCCTAAACCCGAGACACACGACTATCTCCTGGTGTCCTCCTCTTTCAAACGGCCATGAGGAAAAGCCTAGTCAGCTTTATTTATAAAGTGCTTTATACAATACAGATCGTTTCAAAGCAGCTTTACAGAGATAACAGGAAAATAACGCAACAAAGTTTGTTTCCAGAAGAAAATAGCATCATAGTCCAGCTTAAGTCAGTTCAGCGATGTTTCATTTTTGTTGTAAAAAAGTTATTAATTTAGTTCATTTATATATATATACACTCTGATGTCATCGTCCAGCTCATATAATGATATGTTCAGTTCTTATGTTCTTATGTTCAGTTCTCATATAATGATGTCAATGCAGGAGATCAATAATATTGTTGAATATTACATTAAATGAAAACACGGATGGAATCACAGAATCCAGTCATAAAAATTTAATTTATAGTATAACGTGGAATGTTTCAGTATTAAATGTATGTTTTTTCATGCATTATTCAGTTTATTCAGTGTCGCTAATAACAAGGGTTTATGAATTCTACATAGAGATCCAAAAGCAGAAAACATGGAATTTGGGAAAATATATAAATTAGCTAAAAATTTGGCACTTAAAATGTCCCCCTGTGGCGAAAATCCAGCTTTTAATGTTGTTTATGTCTATGTGGTGTTTTTAATATGATTTAAGACAAACCATGTGTAAATTCATAAGTCGACTCCATTGCTGAGTATTTCCTCCTTAAAACTGCAGTGAACCAAAGACAGTCTCAAAAACACGCTTTGAAATCGCTGGTGTTTCTGACGTCACAAACTACCTTGTAACCAATCAGATCAACGTGTGATCGTCAACCAGTGGATCTCTGAGCTGAGTGAGTGAGTGGAGGCGGGGCTCATTTGCATATTCATAGAACCACGCATACTAAATGAGGCAAGGGTGTCGCGTTACATTCAAGATATTTTAAGGCATGAAGAATTATATTTCAATGAAAAACTTTAAATATGTGATTTTGGTGATCAAATATGAGTTTTAAAGCTACACTGTGAAGGATTTTCTCCCATCTAGCGGTGAAATTGTTTATGACTACCAACTGAATATTACTTTCTAGCCCCTCCCATTCCGAGGGCGTTTTAACTCCTACGGTGGCCGTATTACTTCAAATCTGCCGGCAGTCGCGAGTAATCTCCCCCTCGCATTCGTCACGGTGTCACTGAGTGTTAAAACGCGAAAGGCGAAGCTTGAATTCCCAGGTATGTCCCTCTTTACACATTAATGAGCACATATCATTTTGAAAGAACAAAGTGTTTTTTTGCTAAGAATCAACTTAAAAAAAATGACAGTGTAGCTTTAAGGGATAAAATGATTGACTACAGAGGGACTTTAAACTTTAGTAAATTGATGTTAAATTGTATAAGTTTCATGATTCGATTAATTAGACTTGAATTTTGATTACTACAATTTAATTTAACCATTAAAATGGAATCCAGACAGATATTGGGAAAACTAGGGCCCAGTTTGTCCCGAAATCTGCTTACAAACCAAGTTTAGGACTGACCGTGTTATTGAAAGCTCTTCCTATCACTTTAAACGGTGTGATATCTCATGATGAACGCATCTCTCCGTCACGTACCCCTCATGGAGCCGCAGGTGTTTGTGTTTCGTGTTCTTGAGATTATCTGTGATTCTAGTCAAAGCTGAGCCTTCGCTGACGCTCACGTACAAGTTTTATCGAAACCGTCTCAAGGTGACGAGCAAAAACACCCGTATCTCACGCAGAGATGCACTTCACGATCTCAGAAACACGGGTCATTCGCTGAAAGACAGCAATATGAACTTCTCATCAAATTCTTACAAGATCTGAGCAGCTTTTGTGATTGAAATATGTTTTTTCAACATTCAGCAGAATAAGGATGCTCAGGTCAAAGACCAGAAAAGTGCTTAACACAGTAAAACTAATTAGCTTAGAAATAATCAGACATGGTGCATTTGAGAGAGCCAATTTCATTTTTTTTAAATGCAACCTGTCACTTTCTACATTTATTTTATTGCACTATATTCTGAATGTAAGGCAACTATTGACTCAATTTGATCTGTTTTTGTGCTCCTATAAAGATTTGGTATCACTTTACAATAAGGTTCATTAGTTAACAAACATGAACTAACAATAAGCAAAACATTTATTACAGTATTTATTAATCTTTGTTAATGTTAGTTAATAAAAATCCAGCTGTTCATTGTTTGTTCATGTTAGTTCACAGTGCATTAACTAATGTTAAAAAATACAACCTTTGATTTTAATAGTGTATTAGAAAATGTTTAAATTAATATTAACTAATATTAATAAATTCTGTAGAAGTATTGTTCATTCTTAGGTCATGTTAACTAGGGCTGCACGATATTGAAGAAAAATGCGATGTGCGATAACTCATTAAATAATGTGATATTCGATATGCGATAATGCTTAAAGTGTGTAAAATACACCTAAATTATCTTTAAAATATATTTAAAATTATATAACCTAGATATGTGTTTCACATTCTTTTTGTGATGTTTTACTGTATATAAGAAGAGTTATTTTAACATCAGTGTAAACCTCGGGGTTCAGGTTATCCTACATTAGGGTTATTAAACAACAGAAACTCAATAATCAAATGTAAAAATAAAACACTGATTAGTTTTCACTGTATGAATTAAATATATCCTGATTCTTATTAAAGCTGCAAAAGTTATTCAGCCGAGAGTGAGTGATTTTCTCTTTGTCTTTTGTTCATATTGCAAGCCGTTGCGAAATGCATATCACAATATATACATTTGCGATATTTTGATAATTTCGATATCTTGTGCAGGCCATAAGGTAGTTAACTAATGAACCTTATTGTAAAGTGTTAGCAATAGAATTTTACGAAAAACACATAGAGACTCAAAGTTGAGATGTCAATAACCAGAACAAATTTTGAGTAATAATCATTTCCTTTGCTGACAGAAACACATCTTTGATTTGAGGCCACACTGTCGGATCTGGAGTCCATCTAACGAGACAAACTCTTTCAGGATGTTTCAGGATGACAGCATGTGTTTGTTCACTATAGGATTCGGAAGAAAAGTATAAGACGAGGAAATGGAAACACAAAGAGAGAGAGAACGTGTGACTTTAAAAGGGGCCGTATAGCGAAGGTGCAGACGGGGTTTTGGAGGACCGACGTTTCCCAGAAGCCTCTCTGGGCTGCCAACACAAACCCTGTCTGACTGGAGGAGGGACACGCCGGCGCCACAGCGATTGCGAAGACAACTAATCTCTCTCTCAGTGATAATGCTGTCAAAATAACAGCCAGGATACAGCAGAAAGGAACTGGTTAAACCATGTGACCCTGGACCACAAAACCAGTCACAAGCGTAAAACTGAGATGTATACATCACCTGAAAGCTGAGTAAATGAGCCTTCCATTGATGTGTGGTTTGTTAGGATATGACAATATTTGGTCAAAAATCTGGAATCTGAGGGTGCAAAAAAATCAAAACATTGAGAAAATCTCCTTTAAAGTTATTAATTTATGTAGGTGATTGTGCTGCATTCACTCACAGAAATACATGTTTTATATATTTACGGTAGGAAATTTACTAAATATCTTCATGGATCATGATCTTTACTTAATATCCTAATGATTTTTGGCATAAAAGAAAAATCGATAATTTTGACCCATGCAATGTATTGTTGGCTATTGCCACAGATATACCCGTGCGACTCGAGACTGGTTTTGGGATCCAGGGTCACATGTTAGATGACTCTCTGAGGGACAATCTTATTTTCTCATTCCTTTCTATTTCTCAGTTTCATTTACTGTATTTTGATAGTCCACTTTAGGCATTCTCACTACTAACTATAATGCAAAGTACATGTCAACTAAATCCCAGGTTAGTAGAATATAGGGGTGTAACGATTCCCTCGTGTCACGATTCGAGAAATATCACGATACTGAACTCACGATACGATACTATTGCGATACTTCAAGACATATGATAAAAGGTAAACAGAAAATGCACTGTTGATTAAAATGAATAGTCTTGGACTTGGTGCTGGAACCCAAAGCTCAGGACAATAGAGACTCCAGAATAACAATATTCATGAGTCTGAAGATGAAAATACAGAATTATTGTAGACGAATATGCTTTCACTCTTTCACTGATGATATATTTATAATAATGTCGGCCACTTTTAACTGGAAACATCAGATATTTGGCATTATCAGGACACACAAATATTCCCCCATTGCATTATTATACATTATATACAACATTCTATATAGTAGTTTAATATTGTTTAGTACTGACACTAAAACTCTGAAAACTTGAATTTTTCTCTCACATAGTAATTTTTATTTTGGGTGAACTATACACAATATTGTTGCATTTGCTATATTTTTGTGACACAATATATTGTTACACCCCGATTCCTTTCTATTTCTCGGTTTCATTTTTGGGTTACACTGTGTTTTGATTGATTTTCCACTTGTTTCCAATTGATTTTATCTTGTTTAATCTGACAGTGGCATGTTATTTATTTATTTGTTTATTTTAATTTCCTTTTATTTATTTATTTTCACTTATATGTGAGTGTATGCCAACAGAGTTATTTTAAATGGAAAGAAATCAAGAGAGACATATAAGTTCTGCTTATATAAGCATCAAAATAAAGTGTTAGCAGATATTAAGCAGACGGTCTATTAATACTCTAATGACCGGTAGTTGACATGTTGTTGTTGATGTAGTTCAATATGCATCTGTACACAACAAATGAAGCGAAACACAACACAAACTTAAATGAGCAGAACTTACATTTCTGTCTTGATTTCTTTCCATTTAAAATAACTCTATTGGCATACACTCACATATAAGTGAAAATAAATAAAATGTGTTAAAGGAAATCTAAATAAATAAATAACATGCCACTGTCAGTATTAAAATAAAATAAAATTCAACAAGATATTATTGGGCATTAAGACTTACTTTATTCTGAATCTACAGATAATAGTACAATAGACTACAAAATTAATTTTATTGTACTTTTACACACAAAAAGAAACCTCTGATTATTGATGTATGAACACACAGCGGCATCTACAGGACCCGAAGAGAACTACATCTTCACGGTCACTCCTACAGGTTAAAGTACTTTATGTACAACCTTATGGAAATGAACCATGGTTTTACCACACACAAAAAAGACAATGTTAACTACAAAATAACCATTTGTTTAGATACAAAAACTATAGTTTAACTACGGTATTTGTGGTTATACAAATGGTAATCAATACCCCTCCCCCTAAAAAAAGGTTTTACTATAATAAAACCATGGTTAATTTTCGTGATGGTATTCATACAGTATAGGGACCGATTACGAAAACAATAAAGTGAAGGGAAAAAAACATGACTAAAAAAAAATGTAATGGAAAATTGATATATATAAAAGTGTTAAAAATGTTTATTAGAATTTCACTATTCTAATGTGGGTATATCGAAAATCACCACAACTATGACACAAACTTTCAGAACGATTTTTCCTCTCTGATAAACGATAAAAAGATCAATCCATCCGCGCGCTGGAGACTTCACTGATTTAAGCAAAGAACTTTAACTTTAAAACCATAAGAATAGCAGTGTCCACAAACGACAGAGAAACGATATCCCTAGAATCAATTCCAGAACATTTTTCCCATCTGGACGATAAAAATATTGACCCAATCCTAATCCACCGACTTTAAAGCATACATAACTGAAGCGCGGGCTTTTTAAACAGGAAGTTATCGTTATATCGCGGTAAGTAACGGCCCACACTCCCACACTAACGGCCGATCCTCCATTCAAAAGTCATAGCAATGCCCAAACAACTAGCCAGAAAGCACTCAAAACTGAATAGCAACACTCTAAAAAACACTGGAACACCTTAGCAACGCCTTGACAACCACCCACCACATCTTGGATCAAGGCGGTAAGTTTTCGCGGTTACCAAAATGTCTTAACAAATGTAAAATACTTTTACACTTACTATTTCTTTCAGGAAATCATGTTAACTTATCTATCTGACACTACAACAAAATACAAATAAGCAAAAACAACTGAACGTTTTTCATACTCACAAAATAGACATTCAGACGAGCCCGCGCCTGTTAGTAGTCGCAGGTGTTTTTTTTTTTTAAATCGCTTTCTCGTTCTAGTTATTTGTCCCAGCAGAGACTCCGTCTCAGCTGCACATGACAGTCACATGACTCAGTGAAGCGTTTTGTTTATGCACAATATTTCTCCAGATATCGACACTCATGCAGGCGTCTTCAGATTGTAAGTATTATTTATTTGGCTCTTGTTATAATTCTGTCATTTAGAAAGCGTCGTATTTTTGAAAACATAAAGATTAGGCAGTAAACAGCCCTTAAACGCAGTAAACATTTAAACGAGACCTTTCTTCTCATGTTCATATTAGATTATTACTGGATTATCATATTCAATCTATATGTAAAAATGAATTCACTAAGACCCAACCTTTATTTAATTTGTTCATTGATGTGAAATCGACTTTATTATTTTATATTTTTTTAAATCTCTATTATTATTTATTTATATCTTTGAGATTTATGAAGAATGACATTAAGTTAATGAACGTATTATCATTGGAATGACCTTATTTTGGTTTATGAATAATATTATAATCTCGATACAATTATACATCCTCTTTTTTTTTATTTGTCATTCAAGCATGTACAGTTGTAGTTCTTGCAGGATCATTAATCAGTGTAAATTGTTCTTTTTTTCTTCTTCTGGAAAACATAAATTAATAATAAATACGTTATTATATTATATTAAATATATTATGTAGCTTCTAAAGAGCAGGCTAAATAAAAGTACGATCTTTAAACTAAATATGTTCCATATTTATCTTTGATGTGGAATCACCTATTCAGGGCAGTACTGATTAAAAATGCAGTATTCATGATTAATTATTGATTAGTTATTTGCAGATTCTGAAGTTGAACTTGTGATCTGTAGCCATAATAGAAAAGGTTCAGAATATAAAGCATGTGCTGGATTCCTCTGATGTGTGTCTCATCTGCATGTTTACTGTCTGAAGGGTCATTGATTGGACGGAAGCATCATCATCATCATCATCATCATCATCATCATCATCATGCCTCTGACAGCCGCTGTGATTGGAGGAGTTCAGAAACTGGTGCTTTACGAGACCAGAGCTGTAAGTCACATTTCATTTATTATTATTGAAGGATACATGGATTTGCTTTGGACTTTTAAATGCAGGGAACAGCATATAATGCGATTGTGAATCAGATCAGCAGCTCATGCACATACGAATATGAATATATGTACCAGAAATCCCTGTGTGTTTTTGAAGCCATGACGATTTTAATATAAATGTAAGGCTACTTTTGAAAAAATTATGATGAGAAAAAGTCCCCCTGTGGTGTAAATCCAGCTTTTAATGTTGTTTATGTCTATGTGGTGTTTTTAATATGCTTTAAGATAAACCATGTGTAAATTCATAAGTCGACTCCATTGCTGAGTATTTCCTCCTTAAAACTGCAGTGAACCAAAGACAGTCTCAAAAACACGCTTTGAAATCGCTGGTGTTTCTGACGTCACAAACTACCTTGTAACCAATCAGATCAACGTGTGATCGTCAACCAGTGGATCTCTGAGCTGAGTGAGTGAGTGGAGGCGGGGCTCATTTGCATATTCATAGAACCGCGCATTCTAAATGAGGCAAGGGTGTCGAGTTACATTCAAGATATTTTAAGGCATGAAGAAATTATTTTCAAGGAAAAAACTTTTAAATATGTCATTTTTGTGATCAAAGATGAGTTTTAAGGGCTAAAATTGACTACAGCGGGACTTTAATAATATCATGGATGCGCTTCCTGTAACAACAACGCTGAAACACGGGAAACTGAAGCACGACGTTCTATCACAATCCTGTTTTAAGTAAAACGTTATGTACAGTATATGATCATTTGGCGCTGCACATCTTACACTTAAATGTATGTTCATGATCAAGTGATTCCGGGGATCACTGCGCACTTACAAATCCATAGTTTCACATTATTTCGACCGGCATTTATAACGCTGACCAGTGTTTCCCACAGATTAGAAAGCAATTTCTAAAGGGGGGTTGTGGTTCATAATAATTCCTTCGTTAATAATTCGTTACACAGAAATGTATTATATTAAATATTAATCAAAAATGCTTCACAAAATCCACACATTTAACACCCTAAAAATGACATAACATAATAAGTTTATTTAATTCATAGCTTATATAGTGTTTTGACCTCGACAACCCAACTGCATTTTACTTGCGCAAACTTGCGACTAACGTTAGTTAACGTACTAAAGAAGACGCAATCGCTTGTTTGCTGAGGGTCGGGACTCCAACATTAACACACTGACAACAGTGTATTCAGAATATAAAATATTTTTTGATCTCAGATGATCTTGTTTTCATGGAGACAGACGCGGTGTGCACGGAGGCGAGTGTGTGTGTGTGTGTGTGAGAGAGAGAGAGAGACGGAGGGAGAGCAGGGAAAGGAAATGCAGCTGAACGAATACGCTGCGTGTTTTAAATAGCGTAAAAAAAAAGAATAACGAAACGCAATGTGGCGCACCGCCACAAATTAGTCTATGTGTGGGAATCTCTGCTAACCAATCAGAACCCAGGTACCGCCCTAAATGCAGCAATAACCAATCAGAAAAAAGAACATTTATATATTTAATAAAGTATAAATAAAGTATATTTTTGAAGTCACGACAATCATCGTTTTCTCGATCGATCGTATCGCACATCCCTACTACTAACTAACTCAACCAGGCCCCGCCCCTTTATTATGCGCATTAATTATTATAATGAGGAATATTGTGACGTGTTCGTTCCCGGGAGAAACTCAAGACTATAATGGAGGCGTTTCAGGAGTTCAGAAACACTGACACTGATATAGAGAAGAACTGGAGCTTTTCATCCTCAAACAGCAACATTACACACACTAAAGAAAGAGGAACATGGATAAAAGCACAACAGGTCCTCTTTATTTATTTTAATATTTGTGAAATATTGCTCTGTGCTCCTAGATGGCAGTGTTCAGCTGCCGTTAAACAGGCCTGATGTCAGATTGAGTGTCTGAACCGCACTGATTCGGCTCTGAAAGAGCTGTTTTAATAAGTAGTTGTATAGTTTTATGCAATCTAAGTATGTCTAATCATTATAGGAAAGAAAATATTGATATAGCTGATATATGACATGAACTGTTTTATTTAGATTAGAGTTTATAGTGTATCTTTTAGACACTATTTGATTTTTCCTCCATTTTTAATCAACATATTTTTTAATTCGCTTATTAATGCATTTCATTGAATAGTTAATAGTCAAATATTCTCTCAATTAAAACTGCCGTCACAATGTCGGATTTGATCTGACTGGCTAAATTTGATTTTGCGCTCGTATGTTATGTAATAATATAACTCTTTTATCATTTACTGTGTGCAGACTTGCAGTCAGTCCAGGACAGTGTGAATCTACTATTAATAATTTAATATTATGCTGTATTTGACCTGTTTTTTTCACCATTAAAGCACAGAACAAGACAGACTGGGCCGTTCACGAGCGCAATTGCACATTCAGAGACTGTAATAATGTGAGGACATGTTGAGCCCGTCTGTCTTCATCCTCGTTCGCTGTGCTCCTCTCACTGGGGGCTTTCATGTGTCTGGAAATCTGTCCAAATGTAGAGCAAACAGTTTTTCCTTAACTCTTCAACAGACTGAGTGTTTGAGAATCTGCTGGATCTTATGAGAACATGTGTGGAATATATATTTCATAACATAAAAGTATTATTTTAAATCAAATTGTACCCAGCTTTATGCATGTTTTGTTAAATTCCCCTTACTGTTAAACATATTTCATTAGATTGTCCTGGACTTAATATTAGTAGAATGCTCTTTATGAGGTTACCTCGCTTAAGGACTTATTTAGTAAGATTATGCCTGAAAAGGTTTTAAAAAATCTTGCTGTTTTGGTTTGTTTGGTTTTTATTGTATTTATATGATATTTGTATTTTTGTAATTGAATTTTTGCCTTGAAAATAGCTTTGAATGCTGTCATGGCACTGAATAAAACAATCTGAATCTGAAATAAAATTGTCATTATTGTAATGTATGTGATATAGTTTTTTAAATAGAGGGTTTGCATTGGACGTCACTTTCCCGCGGGAACACACTCCCTAAACCGGACTGAGTGTCAGAGGAACTGCTGAGTGACTGGATTTAATAGGAGAAACTGAAAACACGAGTTAAACAAATGATTATCAGTTTAAACTAAAGCTTGGACTCGATATAGTGTTTCTTACGACTTCCCAAAGATCCGGTGATCATGGATATTGACATGCGGCAGGAATCGTGTTTCCTGACATTTATATGAGGCTGATTTCAACGCCGGGGAAAAACATAAAGCACATTTGCCTGAGAACGATTTATATGAATACAATATGAATATGCA
>CM040832.1:36368790-36398790 GCA_022828995.1 Vimba vimba
AGACCAGTTTTCAGGCTCTCAAAAATTATATACAAATTTGGATTTACATTAATTGGGCAATATATCGGTTATCAACTTTTAAATATAAGGAATTATCAATATCGGGCAAAAGTTTCATATCGGTGCATCCTGTTTCCGGGTCAGTGTTATTTTAGTGTTATTTATATACTATTATTATAGTATTTATCAATATTTTTAAATTAGTTTCAGTCATCTAATGTTTATATTTTACATTCATGCGTTTGGCGCTTCATGCATTCCCTGGGAATCGAACCCATTACTGTGGCGTTGCTAGTTTCATGCTTTACCGTTTATTTGCTGTTTATATGATTTCAGCTTTATTTCTGTTAGCGGAGTGATATTGAATGGCTTGTCTGTAAATTATTATTATTATTATTATTATTTTGTCTGCACACACACATAAGCTGCTCTCAGACTGGGGTGTGTTTCCCGAAAGCATCGTTAGCCAAATATGGTCGTTATCAGCAGTTCAATGAGTCGTTGTTTCCCGAAACCATCATTAAAATGTTAAATACGAAACGGCATCGCAAAGTTGTGTGTTTGCAGCGACAGATCTCCTGTGGTTAGTTTAGTTTAGTTAGTTTCTTGTTTGCATGACATGTGGACTCAATAAATCATTATCTTGAGCAAAATAATCAAACTGACATTCAGTGCAATCTATATCTTTTATTTAGAATACATACAAATGTCATTTACGTCTTTTAGTTTGTCGAGAGATTTAAAGTGTAGTTGTTGAAGAGTGCGCGTGTGTGAACGAGCTCTAGTGTCAGAACGAGTCTATGAGTGAATCTGGAAATAAAGCAAAATAACTGAGAAAAATGAGAAATAGTCCTCAGATGCACGTCTGTAGTTTATAGCAAAACATCTCGCGTTAATTCGACCTCAAACAGATTCATTAACAGAAGTTATTACTCAAACACCTGCGTGACGTCATTAACCAACGTGGTTGAACGATCAATTTGCGATAATACGGTTTCGGGAAACATTCGTGACTCGCTAGTTGATTTCTTCAACGATGCATCGTATTATTGTAGTGAAGCAGGAGTTACAGCGTTGTACTAGAAACACACTCCAGACCGACTCGTGTCACGCTGAACCTCGCCTCGTCACGTGATCACGGTCAGCACTGTGAGAAACTGGGTGACTGGGTCTCCAGGTCATGATCTAGTTCCTCTGACACCGATCTGCTGAAATCTCAGTCGGGTTTGTCATCAAAACTGTGTGTTATGCAGCCTCGATTCTCCTCTGACGACCGCTGAGGGAGCGGAGCATCATTGGAGGTAATAAGAAGTGAGACTTCACTGCACATCAGAACATTGTGTGTTGTGCGTTTATGACACACCTGATAGATCTGTTTGTGTGATGAGAAACAACAGTCATGACAAACACAGCGTTTGATCACACCCTCGCGTCTCAACATTAGTGTGTTCTGCCTCTGAAAGGCCTTAAGCTGTTTACTGTATGCTAAAAGGGGACCGTTATGCTTTTACAGCGTTCTTTAGTGTGTAATGTTCCTGTTTGAGCAAGAAAAAGGGAGTTCTTCTCTATATCAGAGTCAGTGTTTCTGAACTCCTGAAACGCCTCCATTGTAGTCTTGAGTTTCTTCGGGGGAAAATATAAGTTTCACAATTTTACGTTTATTGTTATGAAAAATGTGCAAAAATACTATTTTCAATTTTTATATGAAATATCTATATTTTCAAAAACATGTTTTACTCTAAAAACTCTAAAACTGTGAGAAAATCAAAGCCATAAATCTAAACAAGCTGTGTTAAAAATTTGATCTTTCAGTCAGAGTGTGTTCGGCTGCAGTACCAAATGCTTCCACTAGAGGAAATTCGTCTCCCATTCATTAATACACTCATTTTTGACCGCGAGGAGCACAAGTGTGACTATTTTTTACAAACCGGTTCGAATCATGTCCATGTTTTGTTTTCACATAGCAAGTGCCAAAACCTTTACCAAGTTACGTAACACTCCCATGAAGAAAAATTAATGCGCAGAATAAAGGGGCGGGGCCTGGTTGAGTTAGTTTGTAGTGTGTTAAACTGGCGGTTATGGTAAGGGGCGGGACATTTCCCAAACACACTCAAAGCGCTCGACCAATCACAACACACTGCTCCAGCCGACCAATCAGAGCACAGTGTGCTTTTCAGAAGGAGGGGCTTCATAGAGACAGGAAGTAAACAGAACGTTACTGACAGACTGGGAAGAGAGGAGCCGCAACAATGGAGAATATGAGGAGAATAATCAACATTCAAGCAGGAAAACCTGTTCTAGAAGAGACCAAACACATCAAGACTTTGTTAAAGGGCGTAATGTGGCCTCTTTAAGAAACTGGAAAGAATGGCGAAAATCATTTTCTATAAAATTTCACAAAAAATGTTTTGTCATGATCTCGACGACATAAAAGTTGTTTTCTCATTATCACGACTTAATTTTCTCGTGATCTGGACATAAAAATTTGTTTTCTCATGATCTTGTCGAGATCACGAGAAAAGTTGCGATCACAAGAAAACGACACTTGTTATGTCGAGATTGCGAGAAAATGAATTTGATATCATGAGAAAACAATTTATGTCGCGATCACGAGAAAACAACTTTTTTTTATGTCGACATCACAAGAAAATTAAGTTGCGATCACAAGAAAACGACACTTGTTATGTCGAGATTGCGAGAAAATTAAGTCGTGATGGCGAGAAAACAACTTTTTTTACGTCAAGATCATGAGAAAATTAATTTGGGGTATATCGAGAAAACGACTTTTATGTCGAGATCACAAGAAAATTAAATCGTGATAATGAGAACAACTTTTGTTATGTCGTGATAAAGAAACGACTTTTGTTATGTCAAGATCACAAGAAAATTAAGTTGCGATCGTAAGAAAAAATTTTTGTTTAGTCGACATCACGAAAAAACAACTTTTGTTATGTAGAGATCATGAAAAAATTAAGTTGTGATAACGAGAAAACAACTTTTTTTATGCCGAGATCAAGAGAAAATTAAGTTGTGATAACGAGAAAACAACTTTTGTTATGTAGAGATCATGAAAAAATTAAGTTGTGATAACGAGAAAACAACTTTTGTTATGTCAAGATCATGAGAAAATTATTTTGGGGTATATCGAGAAAACGACTTTTGTTATGTTTTTTGATAACGAAACGACTTTCGTTATGTCAAGATCGCAAGAAAATTAAGTCGTGATAACGAGAAAACAACTTTTGTTATGTCGAGATCGTGAGAAAATTAAGTTGCGATCGTAAGAAAACAACTTTTGTTATGTAGAGATCATGAAAAAATTAAGTTGTGATAACGAGAAAACAACTTTCGCTATGTTGAGATCACAACTTTTTTTTTAACGTCCAGATCCTGAGAAAATTAAGTCGTGATAATAGGAAAATTACTTTTGTTATGTCGAGATCGTGAGAAAACAAGAAAGAAAAAAAGAATAATCCATGGCTTTTTATGGCTTCCATACTTGGTAGCTGGGATGCGCTAAATGAAGCAAAATTAAACAAACAAGCAAAAATTAACAATCATCTAATTTTCAGTGTGATTCACTCTCGTCTCTGGTGTCTTTCAGGTTTTGTGCGGTTTCTGGAGGGCTACTATATTGTGTTGATCACGAAACGTCGTAAAATGGCTGACATCGGCGGCCACTCGATTTATAAGATTGAAGACACGAGTATGATCTACATCCCCAATGACTCGGTGAGAGTCACACACCCTGACGAGGCCCGGTGAGTCCGTCTGCACTGAGACATATTTAATAATAAGCATTAGTTGTATTGAGTGTGACCAATAAGGTTATGTGGATTTGGTCACATGATGTACTGTCAAATCTGCACTGAATTTATCAAGTAAACGTAGGAATAACTTATAGATTGTTAGAAGTATTTCAGCTGGACTGAAGCAGCTTTACTTGATTATCAGACATCATTTATTAGAAAAATCACAAGTATCAAATATGATCATCAGGCTTTTGAGGAAGGTTTATTTGTTCATCTCTCAATCATCATTGTATTGCATTGCATTTTGTGTTTTGATCATAAAACTAAGCATTTAAATATTTTAATGGCAGATATTGATATTTATATGTAATTTATGTCAGTTATAAAGATCTCACTGATTTACAATACTTTAATTTGTGTCCATATAAATATCAGCATCTGCACCAAACTGCATATTTTGCATAAATTTGGGATGTTTTGAGTTTTTTTTCCTCCATATTCTCACTATTTCACACTATATGAGCCATAAAAGTATAAAATCTGATACAAATCATGTAAAAATAAACCATTCCATTAAAAATGGTTACACTTTATTTTAAGGTGTCATTGTTACAGTGTAATTATATATTTAAGTACTGAGTAATATTAATTAACTACATGTACTTACTATAGGGTTAGGGTAGGATTAGGGTTTGGTTGAGGGTTAGTTGCATGTAATTATGCATAATTTACTGTTATTACTACAGTAAATACATGTAACATGTAACAAGGACACTGTAAAATAAAGTGTTACCAAAAAAAAAAAATCATCTTTCAGTCTTTACAGGGTTAAATTTGAAATAATTTGTAGTTGTTATATATTAGTGTCATATAACATCATTATGTCATATTCAAAGTGGCATCCAGTTATTGTATTATTTTGCATTTTTATTCCACTTTTGTGTCAAAATGTCTTCACTTTTTGCAGTCAGAATCAAAAACGAGTCAAAAAAGGGTCTATTGCTGTGTTCAACACTGAGAATATTGCATTTACAAATGTAGTGGGTCATTTGATGCTCTTTGCATTGAGAGAACTCGCATGTATTACTGTTTTCAGTGTGCGCACTACAGTAGTAGCAATAGTAAGTATGCCAGTAGGTTGTTTCAGACTGTCTGTTTCTTGCGTGTGGTTTTCCTCACACACTTTGTCTGTCCCGCTGCGGTCGGTCACTCTGATCTCAGGATGCAATTCACACGTCTCTTATTTCCACCGAGTGTGTGTTTGTGTGTGTGTGTGTGTGTGTGTGCAGGGCTCGAGATGAACTTTTTTACTCTGTAGCACTGGTGCTTCCAACCTCAAAAAGTTAGGAGCAACACAACTAAAATGTATATAATGTCTATAAAACTAATATCTCCCTGTGTTTAGTCAAGCTCTCGCACTTAAACGTGTGTATACCATGAAATAAAAAAATAACATCCCAATTAATTGCGGGTGATGAGAGGTAAACTATTAATGTGTTGATTTTAATAAAGGCACGGAACTCTCATTTCATGGTAAAACGCAATGTATGTGCGTCACTATTTTATTTTCGGTTGCTAAAAACAAGGTATAGCTCTTCAGGGAAAACATGAAGGTTTTTCTGTCAGGATCTCGTTAAGCGAGTTAACGCAGTAGCGGCGTCCTTGATTAAGGCAAGAAGATCTGAGAGATGACAAACAAAACAAAAACCAAACAAAAGGAAGGAGTGAAAGAAAAAGGTGTGTGAGAGTGTGTGTGTGAGAGTGTGTGTGAGAGTGTGTGTGAGAGTGTGTGTGAGAGTGTGTGTGAGAGTGTGTGTGAGAGTGTGTGTGAGAGTGTGTGTGTGTGAGAGTGTGTGTGTGTGAGAGTGAGTGTGAGAGTGTGTGTGTGTGAGAGTGTGTGTGTGTGAGAGTGAGTGTGAGAGTGTGTGTGTGTGAGAGTGTGTGTGTGTGAGAGTGAGTGTGTGTGAGAGAGTGTGAGTGAGTGTGTGAGAGTGTGTGTGAGAGTGTGTGTGAGAGTGTGTGTGAGAGTGTGTGTGAGAGAGTGTGTGAGTGAGTGTGTGTGTGAGAGTGAGTGTGAGAGTGAGTGTGTGTGAGAGTGTGTGTGAGAGTGTGTGTGAGAGTGTGTGTGAGACTGTGTGTGAGAGTGTGTGTAAGAGTGTGTGTGAGAGTGAGTGTGTGAGAGTGAGTGTGTGAGAGTGAGTGTGTGAGAGTGAGTGTGTGAGAGTGAGTGTGTGAGAGTGAGTGTGTGAGAGTGAGTGTGTGAGAGTGAGTGTGTGAGAGAGTGTGTGAGAGAGTGTGTGAGTGAGTGTGTGTGTGAGTGTGAGTGTGAGAGTGAGTGTGAGAGTGAGTGTGAGAGTGAGTGTGTGTGAGAGTGTGTGTGAGAGTGTGTGTGAGAGTGTGTGTGAGAGTGTGTGTGAGAGTGTGTGTGAGAGTGTGTGTGAGAGTGTGTGTGTGAGTGTGTGTGTGAGAGTGAGTGAGTGAGTGTGAGAGTGTGTGTGGTGGCAATGGAAGCTTGCTGTTCGTCACTCATGATGTGTGTTAGAGATTTACAGTAACACACAGTTCTTCAGTGGTACAGCCTGGAACTGCTGACGTGTGTAACATGAGACAGCGTTTGCGTATCAGTGTCCAATGCAAGTCTGAAGCATTAATGACCTGCTTTTTTTTTTTTTTTTTACATACCTCGGCAGTGCCGTGGTTTTCTACCATGTAGATTTTATTACACTGATAATAATCATAAATGTTTCTGATCATCAAATCATCATATTAGAGTGATTTCTGAAGGATCATGTGACACTGAAGACTGGAGTAATGATGCTGAAAATTCAGCTTTGATCACAGGAATAAATTACACTTTACTATATATTCACATAGAAAACAGTTATATTAAATTGTAATAATATTTCACAATTTTACTGTATTTTTAATCAAATAAATGCAGCCTTGATGAGCAGAAGAGACTCATTGAAAAACAATAAAAAACTCTATCTTTTAACCATAAGTGTATCCAAATAAATACATTTTCATAACATAACATGAACTAATTCAGATTAAACTTGACGTTTTGTTGTGTTTTCTCTTTAATTGTTTTACATTAATGTGTTTTTCCACAGATATGTGAGAATATTCCAGAATGTGGATCTGTCCAGTAACTTCTACTTCAGGTGAGTTTTGATCAGAAGCGTCTTGTCGTTTTCAAGCCCTCTTTTCATACCCATAATTAGGGTTGCAAAGGGGCGGAAAGTTTCCGGTAAATTTCCATGGGAAGTTAAGCTGGGGAATTTGGGAAATATTCATTACCACGGCAACCACTTGCGCATCCACTCTGAAAGTAACTGTACACATAAGAGACGGATAGATACATTATTTAAGGTTATTTCTATTCGTTAGAATATTGATACATGAACTTGTTGTCAAGTAAGCCCCGTTGTGAGCATGTGCGTCTCTCTAAACTTTCAGTGTGCTGCACTGCTCTAGTTGACTTCTGCACCTCCCCCCCCGAAAATATCACGTTAATTTTGAAAACGTAATTCCTTTTGTGGATCCTCTTGGTCATTCTTCATGTTTCTTTGACAAATATCAGTGTCTCAGTCTCACACACGCTGCACGCGAGTTAACCACGCCTACTTATTTACATGTCGCGATATACACAGAATAAAAAAATCTGTTACGGTTGACATTTTCTTCCGCAGTAACGATATATACCGTCATACCGCCCAGCCCTACTTATGTGGTAAATAAAGTTATGCTAGCTTATTTAGCATCTAACTTATCAGCTTGCTATCTACTAGATGAATACATTTGTATGTGATATTTGCAATTTAAACATTTAATAAATATATTTCCCCATAATATCATCAAAAATTACTTCACTTTGTTTAGTCCACAGGCTCAAATGTGTGCCTTCAATAGTCTTGTGCTTTGGGCTTCTGTGCATGTGATGGAGGCGTGCACAGTGCCAGTAGGGGGTGTGGTCTCAATAGCTGACCAGTGCCAGTAGGGGGTGTGGTCTCAATAGCTGACCAGTGCCAGTAGGGGGTGTGGTCTCAATAGCTGACCAGTGCCAGTAGGGGGTGTGGTCTCAATAGCCATGCACTAAGCAGTGTGCTATGTGTGTGTGATTGAGGAATGGCATGGATATTCAAGTGTATTTGAATGGCATCTGTTTGTTTTAGTCAAGATTATGCTCAAATATACTTTCCTCAACTATATTTAAGTTCCCTATGAAGAGCCAACCCTCAACTTTGAAAATTCCCAGTTTATTCCCATAAATTCCTGTTAATTCCCTTAAATTCCCATTAATTCCCATGGAAAGTTTCCATCTGTGAAAATTCCCAGAATTTTGCAACCCTACCCATAATGCCTTGGTCTCGCGTAACTTCTCAGATGATTGTGATGAAATGAGTTCCTCAGATACTCCTCTCTCATGGCCTTGCGTGTCCTTTCTTCCCCGCGCTGCTTTTCATTCATCTAACGTTTCCTTCATGAAGACGGTCTGTTACTACTTTGATTTTAGAAAAGAAATAGCTTTTCCTCACATATTAAATAGATTTAAGGTATGATTATTTTAAACATTTCTTGGATTTTTTTTTTTAATGTAAAATTTTCAAATGATCTAAATTATTTTTTTAAAAATATTAATTACCTTTTTGTTTTGTTTTTTCTACCCCCAAAGAATTTCAGACTTTAATGAGACCATCTATTCATTTCTGGACAGTAAAAAAAGAGAGAGAGAAAAAAAAATATATATATAAAATGTATTACATTTATGCATTTTTTAATTTATATTTGATCATACATATGATTTTATATTTTATAATATATTTTTATATTATTTTAGATTTACTTTTAGATTTTATTACATTTTTTTAGATTGTATTTAGCATTTTATTTCATAGTTTTTTTAAATGTATTAAATTTAATTGATTTTATTAATTATTTTTAATTGTATTTATTTATTATTTAATTTATTTACTAAAAATAATTTAATTAATAATTTAATGTCTCAAATCTGGCTTTTTGTTTATTTTCTTGTTATAAGGAGAGGACTTGATTCCAGTTATTTGAAAACATGTTCATCTTTATTAAGTATTATTATTAATACTTTTTTTTTTACCCTGATTTTGAATGTGGATGTATATAAATGATTATTAATGAGGGCATTAAATGTATTTCATTGACCAGATTCCCTTCTCGTTTCTTTTCCGTCATTAATCCTGTATTGGTCACATGATGTTCATTAATGCTGAACTCAATAGTGTTACATGTTATAATTCACTGTGACGGTGTTTTTGAAACGTCTGATCTGTGTTTGACGCTTAACAGTCATCCAAACTTCAGTTCAATTCACGTTTATTTATATAGCGCTTTTCACAATACACATCGTTTCATCGTCCATATTACAATTTACAGAGGAAACTGTCTAAGTTATGCATTTCAGAAATGTACATATACAAAATCACAGTTAGCTAAAAAAAAGGTATTAATTTAAACAGTGTAATAATTCAGTGCAGAAACAATGCGCTCACTGAAGTAATGAATACTTGTTTGTTAACAAATGATTATGACATTTAGAAAAATGCAGCATTGGTGTAAAGTCACATGTGAACAACAAGATTACATTAATCACTGCAAATATACAAGATCTCATTCATTAGGAAACAATGTAACAAATTAGCAAAGTTTTATAGAATCTAAACATGTTTGCTTCGGACGTTTTGTTGCATTTGTCATTTACATGTCGGTCTGTGAATGAGACGCCTGAAATAATTGCACGTGAACGTTGATGAACTCGTGCGAAGTTCATTCAGTGCACTTCATCTCTCAGCAACATCAGCTGTCACCTAGCAACGGTGCGTCTGTCACCTAGCAACGGTGCGTCTGTCACCTAGCAACAATGCTTTCTGCATCCTCCTCCTGCTCAACCGTAATGAGGAGTGTGGTTATGCTCAGCCCCGTGACCCTTTGACCTTTGACCCTCAGTTACAGCTACGACCTGAGCCACTCGCTGCAGTGTAACGTGACGCTGCTCCAGATGACCTGTGACCCCGGAGAGAGCGGTGGAAGACAGGACAGCTTCGACATCTTCGAGGAGGAGGGGCTTCCCACGCAAGGTGTGTTATTGCATTTAGTTTTTTATTGTTTTGCATTCTTTTTTAATATTATTTATTTTATTTTTGTTATTATTGTGTGTGTATATATATATATATATATATATATATGAAATAAATAAAATACAAAATATACATTAATATACATGAATATACATTAATATAAAACATAATATAATTTAATTAAATCTATTCGTTTTTTGAGTTTTCATTTTTTCTTTATCATTAACTTTCCTTATCATTATTCTTTAACTTTATCATTTTAATTTATTTTATACTCTTCTGCAAAATAGTTAAAATCTACATTTTAATTTAATATTTTATTTTATTTCATTTTGTATTATTTATTTTATACCCTTCTACAAAATACAGTTAAAATGATTGAAATTTTGTATTTTATTTTATTATTTTGTTTTTAAAGTCTCGAAGGTCTCGAGTCCAGCTTGTTTGGACCTTTTCTGTTTCTTTTCTAGTTATATACGAAGAACTCCAGTTCTTTATCATCGTTTAATTGTCAAACTGTTGTGTTGTCTTGTGTGTGTGTGAGTTGGTAATTGCGGTGTTTGTTTCAGTGGTTCACGGCCTCAGTAACGAACCCTACGCCAAGTATGTGTGGAACGTGCGTCTGCTGGAGAAGGTCAAGGACATCGTGCATCCTGATTGGCTGTTGTACATCATCCACGGATTCTGCGGCCAGTCCAGTATCCTCTTATATATTTAGTGTGTGTGTGTGTATTCATCTTTCTTCTATAGGGGTATATTGACTTGTGCATGAGATGAGATTGTCGTCACCGTGAGCATCTGGCGGGGGTCTATAGTGCATACGGATGTTTTCGTGATCCTGGTTCATATAGATGAGCGCCTCTAATTCATTTCATATTAATGCACATGCATGTGTGTTAGTGACTGTGTGTGTGTGAGATAACAAAAATAGAAACAGCATCCATAAAGTAAAGCAGGTGCGCACAGTGTAGTCCGCTTTGCTGATTCATCATGGGAGAAATCTAGTTTTGCATTTGCTTTCCATGCACACCATCATACCATGATGCAAACATTTATTTTATTTTATATCCTTCTGCAAAAATACAGCTAAAATGTACTTAAGTTTTTTTTTTATTTTATTTTATTTTTTTATTATATGCCCTTGAGCAAAATACTGTTAAAACATAATTTTTTTATTATATTTTTCCCTTTTTAATGTAATTTAATTAAATGTAATATTTTACATGAAAAAAATACCCTTCTTCAAAATAAATATAGTTATAACTTTTATTTTACTTTATTTTATTTCCTGCTGCAAAATACATATAAACCCTACTTTTTAATGTAATAATCAAATTTTGTTTTATTTTATTATATTTTTTTCTCTTGCCGAATACAGCTAAAACTTTTTACTGTCTACTTTTTTATTTTATTTTATTTTATTTTATTTTATTTTATTTTATTTTATTTTATTTTATTTTTTTTTATTTTATTTATTTATTTTTTATTTTATTTTTTTATTCCCTGCTAAAAAATGCAGCAAAAACCTTTTTAATTATTTTTTGTTTTGTTTTATTCCCTGTTGCAAAATACAGCAAAAACATTTTAATGAAATTGAATTACATTTTAGGGGGTCAGTCGGCTGAACTGCCTGCTGGTGGACCTGATTTTGACCTGTTATTTCACCTGTTCCACTGATATGACCTGTTTTTCCCAGAGTTCATGAGGGGCAAAGCTGAACAAAAAAGCGCAGAAACACAAAGAGAGAAATAATCCCCTGGAGAAAGTGTGGCGCTGTTGATTGCTTGTGTCGCTGTAATGGTTCTCCCACTCCCCCGTGACGAGCCTGTGTGAGGTCAGCGGGTTCATGGATGACAGAGGCATTGTGGGAGAACGACATTACATTAGATTTAATAGACAAATGCATTTATAGGAGCAAGACATGAACTGTGAAAAACACAAACACTTGATAAATGAGTATAATGGAGATGATATACAAACGTTGGGGGTCAGTAAGTTTCTACTAAAATACTTTTGGTCTAATGCATCCTTGCTGAATAAACGTGCAGTAAATACATTTGCATTTGGAAGATGCTTTTATTTTTTACATATATGCATATATACACTACTGCTCAAAAGTAAATAAATGTGATAGAAATTAATACTTTTATTCAGCATGGATGCATTAAATAGATAAAAGACATTTATAATGTTACAAAAGATTCTATTTAAATTAAAGGCTGTTCTTTTGAACTTTCTATTCAACAAAGAATCCTGACAAATAAAATGTATATCAGTTTCCACAGAAATATGACTGTTTTCAACACTGATAATAATCATAAATGTTTCTTGAGCATCAAATCATCATATTAGAGTGATTTCTGAAGGATCATGTGACACTGAAGACTGGAGTAATGATGCTGAAAATTCAGCTTTGATCACAGGAATAAATTACACTTTACTGTATATTCACATAGAAAACAGATGATTTACATTAGAATAATAATCACAATCACAATTTAATAATTACACAATAATTACACAATTTTTACTGTATTTTTGATCAAATAAATGCAGTCTTGGTGAGCAGAAGAGACTCTTTCAAAAACATTTTAAAAATCTTATTGACCCCAAACTTTTCAACAGTTTTGTATTTGATTAATTGTTGCTCTTCGGTCATTTTACTTCATCGGAATGGTACGAAACTTGGTAAAGGTTTTGGCACTTGCTGTGTGAACATACAAAAAAATCATGAACATGATTGGAAAAGGTTCAATGATCCTGAAACAATCGTCACACTTGTGCTCCTCGCGGTCTAAAATGACGCATTGGAAATGAATGGAGACGAGTTTCCTCTAGTGGAAGCGTTTGGTACTGCAGCCGAACACACTCTCACTGAAAGATCATTTTCTGAGATATCAACCTCAAATTTGGAATACATGTAAAATTCTGTAACTTTTTTTAAGTTCACTTTTTAAAAATTGTTTCACTTCAGCAATAATCTGCCAAGTGTCGTCGACTTCAGTCTGTCGCTCTAAAACATTCAACAGTTTAATTTGCAAAATTAAATTTTCAGGTCTATGCTCAAAAAGTGAATAAATGGATTATAAATTCAGCGTAAATATAAATTATTATAAAAAGAATCACCTAAAAATACAAAATATTAAATAAGAAACATTATCAAACTAAAATATAGTACATTAATTTCACTGACACAAAAATAAATAAAAATCTGGTTGTTTCTGACGGACACGCGGAGAGCACCAGAGGGTTAAACGGCTTTATAAACCAAGCTTTAGATGCTGCATGTTGAAATCTGATTTTTTTTGCATGCATTTTGTGTCGTTCTTCCTTGAGCTTTGTTCTTCAGAGCTGTTGATCTACGGCCGGCCGGTGTACGTCACGCTGATCGCTCGACGCTCCAGCCGCTTCGCTGGGACACGGTTCCTCAAGCGAGGAGCAAACTGCGAGGTACACACTCCTGACACACCATGTGCTGTTTTTAGTGTGTTTGTCACGTGTGTGTGTTACCCGTCCAACACAAGCTCTGGTTCTGCTGTGTGTTGCTGTCCTGTGTTTATCTCTGTGTGTTCAGCTGGGATTATGTAATGTTCGTTTGCTCTAAAGCTGTCGGCCATTAAAGCTTCACAGGGCTTTTATGTGATTTTACTGCTGAGATGCTTTATGATACTTTAGAAAGTGCAGACTGAAAAATGTCAACTACTCATCAGTAGATATTGTGCTCATGCAGTATGCTTGTATAAAAATAATTAAAACAAATTTTTTAAATTTAATACAGTGCTTTCTCTGGCCTTTTTTTTGTTCCCTGCTACAAAATGCAGCAAAAAAAATGTTTTACTTTTTTTTATTGTTCCCTTTTTTATGATTTAATGATTTTTTTTTTATTCTTTCTTTTTTTTCTGCTGCAAATTTTTTTTATTTAATACAGAGCTTTCTCTATGCCCAAAGTTTTTTTATATATATATTTTTTTATAAATGTCAATACTGTCAAAATGCAGCAAGACAAATGAACAGGGGGTCTAAGAAATAGAGAGAGAGAGAGAGTGAGTGAGTGAGTGAGTGAGGGAGTGAGGGAGGGAGTGAGTGAGTGAGTGAGTGAGGGAGTGAGGGAGGGAGTGAGGGAGGGAGTGAGGGAGGGAGTGAGAGAGTGAGGGAGTGGATGTGTGTGTAAGTGTAAGTTAGTGAGAGTGAGTGTGAGTCAGTGTGAGTGAGTGTGAGTGAGAGTGAGAGTGAGTGAGTGAGTGGGTGGGTGGGTGTGAGTGAGTGAGTGAGGGAGGGAGGGAGGGAGTGAGGGAGTGAGGGAGGGAGTGGATGTGTGTGAGTGTGTGTAAGTGTAAGTGAGTGGGTGGGTGTGAGAGTGTGTGAGTGAGCGAGTGAGTGAGAGAGTGGGTGAGTGGATGTGTGTAAGTTAGTGAGAGTGAGTGAGTGTGAGTCAGTGTGAGTGAGTGTGAGTGAGAGTGAGAGTGAGAGTGAGTGAGTGAGTGAGAGAGTGAGTGAGAGAGTGAGTGAGTGAGTGAGTGGGTGGGTGTGAGAGTGTGAGTGAGAGAGTGAGAGAGTGAGTGAGTGAGTGAGGGAGGGAGTGAGGGAGTGGATGTGTGTGAGTGTGTGTCAGTGTAAGTGAGTGGGTGGGTGGGTGTGAGAGTGTGTGTGAGTGAGCAAGTGAGTGAGAAAGTGGGTGAGTGGGTGGGTGTGAGAGTGTGAGTGAGAGAGTGAGTAATTGAGTGGGTGGGTGTGAGAGTGTGAGTGAGAGAGTGAGGGAGGGAGTGAGGGAGTGAGGGAGGGAGTGAGGGAGTGGATGTGTGTGAGTGTGTGTAAGTGTAAGTGGGTGGGTGTGAGAGTGTGAGTGAGTGAGTGAGGGAGTGAGGGAGTGAGGGAGGGAGTGAGGGAGTGAGTGAGGGAGTGAGGGAGTGAGGGAGTGGATGTGTGTGAGTGTGTGTAAGTGTAAGTGAGTGGGTGGGTGTGAGAGTGTGTGTGAGTGAGCGAGTGAGTGAGAAAGTGGGTGAGTGGGTGAGTGGATGTGTGTAAGTTAGTGAGAGTGAGTGAGTGTGAGTCAGTGTGAGTGAGTGTGAGTGTGAGTGAGAGTGAGAGTGAGAGTGAGTGAGTGAGTGAGTGAGTGGGTGTGAGAGAGTGGGTGTGGGTGTGAGGGAGTGAGAGTGTGTGTTCGAGAGAGAGAGTGTGTGTGTGTGTGTGTGTGTGTGTGTGTGTGTGTGTGTGTGTGTGTGTGTGTGTGAGTGAATATGACAGTTGAGATTCAAATTCACGAACGCTCCGTCAATGCGAGTCTTTGGGATTTTTTTGCCCGCAGAATACGTGTGCAAAAGAACAATAAATAGAAGCACTCTAACTTTTTACTGGACAAGCGGCAATAGTTTGAGAACAGCTTTGGTAAGTTTTTAGCCATACTTCTGCTGTACTGTAATGGATTTCATGTGTGTGTGTTCAGGGCGATGTGGCGAACGAGGTGGAGACGGAGCAGATTATCCACGACGCCTCCGTCATGTCCTTCACTGCGGGCAGCTTCTCCTCCTGTGTTCAGGTCAGAGGGTCGGTTCCTCTACACTGGTCCCAGGACATCTCCACCATGATGCCCAAACCACCCATACGCTGTAAGAGACACTTCCTCTTTATTACCTCATCACTACTTCCTGTTTATCTGCTCAAAACTACTTCCTGTTTATCTGCTCAAAACTATGGGTTGTGTCCCATATGGTGTACTATACACTATGGGCCAGATTTAGCTTGTGTTTAGCTTGTCAGCACAAACCTTCTTTTGGTGTTAAAAAACTGCTGTTGTGATTTACTAAAGACACACAGTGAAGAATCAGCGATGCATATGCATTTGTAGGAGCTCTTTCAGAGGTTAAATGTATGGAAGGGGAGTATTTAAAACAGAAACTAAAACTGCTAGCAGAGGGCAGTAAATGTCTAAATGTGTCAGTCATTGAATCATTCATTCATTTGATTCGTTCAAACGGCTGATTCATTCAGGAATTATGTAAAATGGCTCTCTTTATGAATTAGTCATTGAATCATTCGTTCACCCAATTGATTTGTTCAAACGGCTGATTCATTCAGAAACGAAACACAGTTCTGCTCTGGCTTTATAGTTAATATTTTTGTTGGCAAAATTGAGCAAAAACAGCCAATATTGTGTCTAAAATATAACATAATATTAACTTCTTTTTACTCCATTTGCACTCGTGCTATTCGGGACAAAAACAGCACTCATGTGATATTGCTTAACTATATCATAAGACAAAAACTCATACGGTGGCATTTCTTCCCTGATATCTTGAATTCTAGGGTCATTCTAGCTGTATTCTATAGGCTTCATCTCACAGTGAGTTGTTGCTCCGCTTCATGTTCATCAATCAACTGTATGAATGTAAGATGAACTACAGGTCTGAGCTGTATTTTAAGTAATTATTTGAATTAATGCATTACATCAACAGCCATAATTGTAATATTTATTGTATATTTAAATACATTTCTGCTAGTAATTCCAGATATATGTTAATTCTTAATATTCTAACATATTTCCTACATATTAATATTTCCTACATATTTCCTTAATATTTCCTACATAGAATAGACACACCCATCTTAACTATTTCTATATTTCGCTTATCCTGCCCAAAAAGACCATGAACATTACAGGTAACGTAATTAATTTACATGCATATATCATACAATCTAATCTTGTCCCACTGAACAGTCACATCTAATATTGGACAAATATGAACTATACGGAAACATCCAGTCAGGGCCGCAGATGTTATTAAGGATTGGTTAAATTGATATTTTAGAGTTGAGGAACCACGATTTTTCCAGCCCTATTTAACCTCAAAACAGGTTTGCTATTTGCTATTACATATACATATATGTTTTTTATATGTCTTAGCAGAGTCTCATCTTCTCTTGCATTATTTTTCCCTGCACTGACTCATCTTGTGTCTGCTGAACTCATTTCACCGCTTCTCCTCCAGACCGAGATGACATTTCAAATGCACAGCGTCTCAGGCGCACACATGCTGATCCAGCTGCGCGCTCCCTGCTTATCTTAGATTGGTTACCGCCAGCGTCCTCGACCTCTCCGTGTGTGTGTGTGTTTGGTTGGTTTGGACGTTTCCGCTTTGAACAAGAGATTCCTGTCCAACACAAATTGTTTTATGCATCAGTGCTTTGATAGCATTGCAGAGTTGTAGTTTGTTATTGGCAAGTGCTGAATTGAGTTTTCAGTAACACTTTATTTCGATAGTCCACTTTAGACATTCTACTAACTATAAGTAACTTTGCAACTACATCTCAACTAACTGTCATTAGAGTATTAGTAGACTGTCTGCTTAATATCTGCTAACACTTTATTGTGATGATCCCTAACAGATATTCTACTGACTATGAGTAACTTTACAACTAAAAGTCAACTTATTCTACTAACCCGAACCCCAACACCTAAACATAACCTAACAGTCTACTAACAGTCTACTAATACTCTACTAACAGTCTACTAACAGTCTACTAATACTCTAATGACAGTCTACCAACAGTCTACTAATACTCTAATAACAGTCTTATAACAGTCTACTAACAGTCTTCTAACAGTCTACTAATACTCTAATGACAGTCTTCTAACAGTCTACTAATACTCTACTAACAGTCTACTAATACTCTACTAACAGTCTACTAACAGTCTACTAACAGTCTACTAATACTGTAATGACAGTCTTCTAACAGTCTACTAATACTCTACTAACAGTCTACTAATACTCTACTAACATTCTACTTACAGTCTACTAATACTGTAATGACAGTCTTCTAACAGTCTACTAATACTCTACTAACAGTCTACTAACAGTCTACTAATACTCTACTAACAGTCTACTAATACTCTACTAACAGTCTACTAACAGTCTACTAACAGTCTACTAATACTGTAATGACAGTCTTCTAACAGTCTACTAATACTCTACTAACAGTCTACTAACAGTCTACTAATACTCTACTAACAGTCTACTAACAGTCTACTAATACTGTAATGACAGTCTTCTAACAGTCTACTAATACTCTAATGACAGTCTTCTAACAGTCTACTTACAGTCTACTAATACTCTACTAACATTCTACTAACAGTCTACTAATACTCTACTAACAGTCTACTAATACTCTAATGACAGTCTTCTAACAGTCTTCTAACAGTCTACTAATACTCTACTAACAGTCTACTAACAGTCTACTAATACTCTACTAACAGTCTACTAATACTCTAATGACAGTCTTCTAACAGTCTTCTAACAGTCTACTAATACTCTACTAATACTCTACTAACAGTCTACTAACAGTCTACTAATACTGTAATGACAGTCTTCTAACAGTCTACTAATACTCTAATGACAGTCTTCTAACAGTCTACTTACAGTCTACTAATACTCTACTAACATTCTACTAACAGTCTACTAATACTCTACTAACAGTCTACTAATACTCTAATGACAGTCTTCTAACAGTCTACTAACAGTCTACTAATACTCTACTAACAGTCTACTAACAGTCTACTAATACTCTACTAACAGTCTACTAATACTCTAATGACAGTCTTCTAACAGTCTTCTAACAGTCTACTAATACTCTACTAATACTCTACTAACAGTCTACTAATACTCTGACAGTCGTCTAACAGTCTACTAACAGTCTTCTAACAGTCTACTAATACTCTACTAATACTCTACTAACAGTCTACTAATACTCTGACAGTCGTCTAACAGTCTACTAATACTCTAATGACAGTCTTCTAACAGTCTACTAACAGTCTTCTAACAGTCTACTAATACTCTACTAATACTCTACTAACAGTCTTCTAACAGTCTACTAATACTCTACTAACAGTCTACTAACAGTCTACTAATACTCTACTAACAGTCTCAGGGCTCCAAACTGCGACTAAAATGGTCGCATTTGCGACCAAAAATATTTATTTGCGAGTGAAATTTCTGCCAAGGTCGCCATTGGCGACAATACAAATTTACTCCCTTTGATTGTAAAATTTGCATCCTACGTGCATGTTTTATAACCAGTAGCCTATCGTAGGGGTGTGCGATATGACGATTTTTCATCATGGACGATTAAAATGTCTCCACGATCTGCTTTTGAAGAAATATCGTAGAATCCTGCACTCTAGTTGCTGTTCTGGCGCCTCTGTCCCGGTCAAAACATACTGAACAACGCGACGTATATTCACATGTTAACGCAGCGGAACGGGACACTGCAGTTCACAAAAGTTAATAATTTGCATGTGCTTTAATGCCTTGTCGGTTAAACATTTAATTTGCGTGCTGATGCGCTGTTCTAACATGTGCCTTTCTCAGCGCGTACATGTGAAGCTCACATGCACTAAAAGCCTGTCTACCAGCGCCTGGATACTGGACTAAGTTATATTTTGAGTCTTATTGTGCTAATACTGTTAAATACACACAAGGTTTACATAAACAAAGTCGGTTATGTCTAAAGTGAAAGCAAACTTGAGAAAATTGAGAGAAAATCGGCTTGTCAAATGCGTGTACATTAGACGTGTCGCGCGCAGCTCTTAAGAGACAGTAGCAATTGTAAACACGCTGCCGCTTGTCCTTAAAGGGATAGTTCACCCAAAAATAAAAATTATCTCATTTACGCACTCTTATGTTGTTCCAAAACTGTATTAATTTCCTTCTAATATTTTCTAATATTAATAATTTGAAGAATGTGGGTAACCAAACAGTAGCTGGTCCCCATTGACTTCACTGGGGTACATCAACTGTTTGGTTACCCACATTCGTCCAAATAACTTTTATTTTCAACAGAAGAAAAACAAGTTTAAAACAACTTGAGAGAGTAAATTATGACAATTTGAATTTTTAGGAGAACTATCCTTTTAATGTTAATGAAACAACAAAATGCAAAGAGAAAATTACTCACTGCTCTTGACTGATAACTTTAATAGTAGCTTTAATAAGTATCAATTTATTATTTATACAGTGAAGTCTATGTTTTGTTTTATTTTCATATTTGTTAATTTAATTACTTTCTTCAATGCTACTGTTAAATAAACCTACTGTAGCTGAAAACATAAAGCACTGTTTATTTCATTTGTATATTAAGTTGTGTATGTGTAATGTTTATCTTTGATCTTAATATTTAATAACAAAGAAAATAATGACTACATTTTTATCTTCGCCCCTTTCTGCCATTCTTTTTTATTTTACATTTTGTTACCTAAGGCTTTGTTTTTAAAATATGGACATTAGTTTGGCTGTAATGCTCAGTCACAAAATAGTAAAACCAACATAAAAAGAATTGTGATAAAATCGTGAATTGTGATTTTCCTGAAAAAAATCGTGATATGATATTTTTGCCATATCGCCCACCCCAAGCCTATCGCTTCATTTGTTTTGTTAAACGTCATGAAATTAGATGCTTTGCGTGAACGTTTCACTGAGTGAAAGCGCCAAAATATGAACTTATGAAATAGTTCATAAGTCGGAAGTGACATTCAGTTACCAAATAAGCTCCAGTTCCCAGAACATTCACAAGATGAAAATGCTGAAACTGTAAGAAGAGGAGAGACATGCACACAACAGGGTGACTAAAATGTAAGTGCATTGTTATGTGGCTCTTAAAAAAATTATTTGGCGCCTGTTTTTTTCCCCTATAGGAGCCATTGGCTCCTTGATAGATTTTTTTGTTTGGAGCCCTGAGTCTACTAACAGTCTACTAATACTCTGACAGTCGTCTAACAGTCTACTAACAGTCTTCTAACAGTCTACTAATACTCTAATGACAGTCTACTAATACTCTAATGACAGTCTACTAACAGTCTACTAATACTCTAATGACAGTCTTCTAAGTCTTCTAACAGTCTACTAATACTCTACTAATACTCTGACAGTCGTCTAACAGTCTACTAACAGTCTACTAACAGTCTACTAATACTCTACTAACAGTCTACTAACAGTCTACTAATACTCTAATGACAGTCTTCTAACAGTCTACTAATACTCTACTAACAGTCTACTAATACTCTAATGACAGTCTTCTAAGTCTTCTAACAGTCTACTAATACTCTACTAATACTCTGACAGTCGTCTAACAGTCTACTAACAGTCTACTAATACTCTACTAACAGTCTACTAACAGTCTACTAATACTCTAATGATAGTCTACTAACAGTCTTCTAACAGTCTACTAATACTCTAATGATAGTCTACTAACAGTCTACTAATACTCTAATGATAGTCTACTAACAGTCTACTAATACTCTACTAACAGTCTACTAATACTCTACTAACAGTCTACTAATACTCTACTAACAGTCTACTAATACTCTACTAACAGTCTACTAATACTCTAATGACAGTTAGTTGACATGTAGTTGCAAAGTTACTTATAGTTAGTAGAATGTCTAAAGTGGACTATCGAAATAAAGTGGAACCGAGTTTCTTTCATCTCTTCCTGTACTTTATTTTTTATTTAAAATTGCTTGAATGTTTAAATTGGCAAGACTTAAAACATCCAAGTGAAAAACTTTCATGATGATGCCATCATAAATCCACTAACATTTAAACATCTTATAGAGGGTTTGCATTGATGTCCCTTTCCCACCAGAAAACGCCCCCTAAACCAGAAGAGCTGCTGAGTGACTGGATTTAATAGGAGAAACTGTGAAAACATGAGTTAAACAAACCATTATCAGTTTAAACTAAAGCTTGGACTCGATATTGCGTTTCTTACAACTTCCCAAATATCCGGTGATCATGGATATTGACATGCAGCAGGAATCGTGTTTCCTCACATTTATATGAGCCTGATTTCCACGCCGGGGAAAAACATAAAGCACATTTGCCTGAGAACGCTTTATATAAACACAATATAGGTCTAAATCCATGTGATCACAATATCAATGTTATATACAGTGAGGAAAATAAGTATTTGAACACCCTGCTATTTTGCAAGTTCTCCCACTTGGAAATCATGGAGGGGTCTGAAATTGTCATCGTAGGTGCATGTCCACTGTGAGAGACATAATCTAAAAAAAAAAATCCAGAAATCACAATGTATGATTTTTTAACTATTTATTTGTATGATACAGCTGCAAATAAGTATTTGAACACCTGAGAAAATCGATGTTAATATTTGGTACAGTAGCCTTTGTTTGCAATTACAGAGGTCAAACGTTTCCTGTAGTTTTTCACCAGGTTTGCACACACTGCAGGAGGGATTTTGGCCCACTCCTCCACACAGATCTTCTCTAGATCAGTCAGGTTTCTGGGCTGTCGCTGAGAAACACGGAGTTTGAGCTCCCTCCAAAGATTCTCTATTGGGTTTAGGTCTGGAGACTGGCTAGGCCACGCCAGAACCTTGATATGCTTCTTACAGAGCCACTCCTTGGTTATCCTGGCTGTGTGCTTCGGGTCATTGTCATGTTGGAAGACCCAGCCTCGACCCATCTTCAATGCTCTAACTGAGGGAAGGAGGTTGTTCCCCAAAATCTCGCAATACATGGCCCCGGTCATCCTCTCCTTAATACAGTGCAGTCGCCCTGTCCCATGTGCAGAAAAACACCCCCAAAGCATGATGCTACCACCCCCATGCTTCACAGTAGGGATGGTGTTCTTGGGATGGTACTCATCATTCTTCTTCCTCCAAACACGTTTAGTGGAATTATGACCAAAAAGTTCTATTTTGGTCTCATCTGACCACATGACTTTCTCTCATGACTCCTCTGGATCATCCAAATGGTCATTGGCAAACTTAAGACAGGCCTTGACATGTGCTGGTTTAAGCAGGGGAACCTTCCGTGCCATGCATGATTTCAAACCATGACGTCTTAGTGTATTACCAACAGTAACCTTGGAAACGGTGGTCCCAGCTCTTTTCAGGTCATTGACCAGCTCCTCCCGTGTAGTTCTGGGCTGATTTCTCACCTTTCTTAGGATCATTGAGACCCCACGAGGTGAGATCTTGCATGGATCCCCAGTCCGAGGGAGATTGACAGTCATGTTTAGCTTCTTCCATTTTCTAATGATTGCTCCAACAGTGGACCTTTTTTCACCAAGCTGCTTGGCAATTTCCCCGTGCTTGGCAATTTCCCCTTTCCAGCCTTGTGGAGGTGTACAATTCTGTCTTTGGACAGCTCTTTGGTCTTGGCCTTGTTAGTAGTTGGATTCTTACTGATTGTATGGGGTGGACAGGTGTCTTTATGCAGCTAACGACCTCAAACAGGTGCATCTAATTTAGGATAATAAATGGAGTGGAGGTGGACATTTTAAAGGTAGACTAACAGGTCTTTGAGGGTCAGAATTCTAGCTGATAGACAGGTGTTCAAATACTTATTTGCAGCTGTATCATACAAATAAATAGTTAAAAAATCATATATTGTGATTTCTGGATTTTTTTATTAGATTAGGTCTCTCACAGTGGACATGCACCTACGATGACAATTTCAGACCGCTCCATGATTTCTAAGTGGGAGAACTTGCAAAATAGCAGGGTGTTCAAATACTTATTTTCCTCACTGTATATCATCATATCGTCCAGCCCTAAAACTTGTGTAGTTTTATGTCAGTGTTTATTTAAAAACGTCCAATTATGCAGAATATACGATGGTAAATACTTAATTGATGTGTTGTCAATACAGTATATAACAATACAATATATAGGGTATAATTTCACCCCATAATTCAGCATATTGACACAAAATGAAAACTGCAAATCCAGCTTTCCAGTTGTTTCTGTGAATCTCAGCGATCCATTTTGCTTCTCTGTTCTGTAGCTTTCGTCAGTCTGTAAAAATATACCTCAGATTTCGTGTCAAATCTAGTTGTACAGTCGATCTCAAAACTCTTTCTCGTTATAGATGTGTTTTGTGTGTTTTTCACGGCATTCACGCTGAAAACTCAGTGGCCGACGGTGACTCTCTCTAGTCGATTCCGGAATTTTGAAGTAAAGTATTAAGTGTCTTTAAAGACGATCAGATCTGACTGAACTGTTTCTCCTCACATTTTTGACAAATTGAACTAATCCTAATGACCCCAGTCCAGACTAAATAAGCATGTTGGTCTCGTTTTTTAAAGGGATGGTATAATGCCCTTTTCACAAGATTTAAAATAAGTCTCTGATGTCCCCAGAGTGTGTGTGTGAAGTTTTAGCTCAAAATACCCCACAGATATTTATATATAGCATGTTAAAAGTGTCACTTTTTGAGGGTGAGCAAAAACACACCGTTTTGTGTCTGTTCCTTTAAATGCAAATGAGCTGCTGCTCCCGGCACAGAGGGCGGAGCTTCAAGAGCTTGTGTCCTTTTACCTCACACACACATGCACTGAAAATTTCAAAAACCTTTTGCCTTTTATGTTCAAACCGAAGTCAGAAAGATGGAGAGACTCAAGAAGTGACAACATGTAGAAGCAACAGGACATTTCTGAATGTTAATTGATGCATTTATGTAGCTGATGTGTAGTTATCTTCTAGTCATTGATTAGCATATTCTGTCTTTATAATCTATAAATCGTGTTCAGGGGGCGGGGTTTATGTAAATTCTAGGGTTTCTGATGTCACTAACCCGGGAGGAATGTGGTGTAGTCTCTACCAGCCATTTGTTGTAGTCCTTAAAAAGTGATTTCTTTAAAAGCAAATATCTCCCTTTGCTCTGAACTTTGAGTGTTGTAACTTTGCAGATGTTGTTTATGCTCAAACAGCAACATTACACACTAACTAAAGTTAGAAAAGTGAAATCATAATCAACCACCCCTTTAAAATCTGTTTTACTGCAACCAGTTTTCTCCTGTGCATTATATCAAAAGTGACCCTCGAACACAACCCAAAGCTCTTAGTTAATACAAATTATATGTGATTTTCTTCATTTCCAGATTCGTAATCCTCTCATCTTTCTAATACGTTATGCAATTTGCCGGACTCAATGTCCTTCTGTCAGAAGATGAGTGTTTGTGAAGAATGTTTTCTGTAATTACTGTAGGTCAGTTTGTTATTGGCTCAAAACACCGTTCGCACAAAGAGCTTCCAACAAGACAACATTGATTTTCTGCTAAACAAAAACTGGAGAAAGGGAGTTGCGCAAGGCTCGATTCTTGGCCCACTTTCATTGATTGTTTGTGTAAAATAATGAGTCATGGTTTTTCTCTTTCACCGCTAGCTTGCATCACGCTTTCATTTCCATGAGTTTTGTCTGCCCTGCTTGAAGGACTTTTCAGTGAATAAGCATTTGATTACGCCGAGTCTGAATGTGCTTTGTGTGGCGTTAATGAATTCGTGTAAAAGGCAGATTTGTGTATGCAAGTAAACCTCGTTCTCATAACCTACTTCTAGAAGTGTTTTGTGCTCGAATCTGTTGGTTTGTGACTGGATTGTGGCAGACTTATGACCCACATAGTGATTTAGTTCATATTCTTATGGAAGCCCACTTTACATAAGAACTAAATTCATAATTATGAAATAAAACCTCAAAATTATGGGATACTAAGCCATATAATTATGATTAAAAAGTCAAAATTATGTTATATTCTCGATTTGACTGCGGATGGGAACAAAACTTGAACTGAATTAATCTGAATAGTGACACTATTGTCTTCTATAGAACTGCTTTATAGCTTAATCAAATTATTTTTTTCATAATTGAAAACATTAAAAATGACACTCGTCTTTCTAGAGCTGATTTATAGCAGAAATTAAATTTGTTTCATATTTGATGGTCGCCTAATTGATTAGTTTCCTGTTTACTACTGTGAAGCTGCTTTGAACAATCTGTATTGTATAAAGTGCTGTAGAAATAAAGTTGATGACTTTTTATCTCATAAGCCCATAATAATGACTTAGTTGTAGCCTAATTTTTCATAATTCTGACTTTTTATGTCATCTCGTGTGGTGGAAATGGGCGTCCATATATTAATATCAGTAATAATAATAATTCTGTAGATTTATTTTGCACTGATTGTTTTAAAGTCTCCCTGTGGTGAAAATCCAGCTTTTAATGTTGTTTATATGTCTATATGGTGTTTTTAGTATGTTTTAAGAAATCCCAACTTTTCAATGAAAAGTGTTGATTGAATTATAGTCTTTGGCATCAACCGGTCGATACCAACGTTAGACATGATTGATTTGAATGATTTAAAAAAAATTTTTTATTTATTTTTAATCACACATACAGCTAAAGAGTATTTTATAGAGTCTATAAAGTCTATACTAACCTTTTTATGAGCTGAATTTCTTTAAATGTTTCATTGTGATTTGCATCTGCCATGAAATATTAAACATTCTGTTGTATTGCGAACCCCATTTTCATGTGTACATGATCATTTTTTTTTAGATATTATTATTATTATTATTATTATTAGTTTAAAATATCAGTTTTCCATTTTAAAATGGCATTTAGAAGCTGATGTGGCAATAAAATCAGCTCTTTATGACAGGGTTCGTACAAGGTGCTTGAAGTGCTTGAATTTGACATTTTGAATTGAAAACCCTTGAGAACAGACATATTTATGAAGAAGTATTTGAAAAGTGCTTGAATTATTGAAAGACAATATATGTGAAATTAGTGTACATTTTTTTTGATAAAACAATCTTTACACACAAAATCAACGCTGCAACCCGTCGTCTATACAGATATAGAGCCATTTTGCATGGTTATGAGTGTGATTACTCATATAAATATCTAATTATATGATACAGCTTTTATTCTTCAGGTCAATCATATATTCATGGGAGAAAAATCAGTTTGAATAAGGAAAGCGATATCTTTGTCATTAAAGTTTCCACAGTTATTGCATGTCCTGCACTTTATTATTTGTACCATTTTGTTTTATTAGTTTTTGTTTTGTTTATCTATTTACTTTTTTTTTAATTTAAAAGATAATAAAGATATTGTTTGATAAATGAGATCTCTGATTATAGTCCTTGAAAACCCCAAAAGTAGTGCTTAAAGTCATTTTACAGTATCTGTACTAACCCTATTATGATCTCAGGCCTTAATCGTGCACATTAACTGAACAATCCTGAACACTTGTTTTATTCTGTTTTTTTTTTGTTTAGTTTTTTTGGGTGATTTGACAAATAAAATGTGACCGACTTCTGGGAGCTTCTGCGTTTTCTCATTCAAGCAGATTAGAGCTGAGTAGAAATGGATGGCCTTCGATTGAACTCATTTGCTTTAAAAATGACTCTGGTTTCATGTCATCTTCGTAACATCTAGACCAAACACTCTTCATGATGGTGAATAGACCTGTAATTTGGTCACCTGGATGTAAAGCATTAGTGTAAAGACCTAAAGGTGCAGTCTGTAAGAATGACAACTAGTGGTGGAAATAGGAACTGCAGTCAAATTCAAAATATCAGAGATCGTTGTTTCTCCCGCCTCCTCAGACTCGACACTCACACGGGTCGCCAGTTTGAGACACGCAACAGGAACGAACGCAATGCACAATGAAAATCGGCAAATTGCCAACATTCCAAAACATAGACCAAAACAATAACACACATTCCAGCCTGGAAACACACATTTCAAAGTAAAATAACTGGCAGTAGAAGTGTTTTTCAGAGAAACGAGTGTGTGAACTTAGCATGTTTCCTCAATATATGAAGAGTTCGGCTCCAAAACACGATAAACGACATTTAAAAAAAAATTGAGTTCCCGCAAAAATCAGTATTGTATCTAGTTGGTATTAAAAAGTAAATTTTTAATTTGATGTAATGTGTTATTCTGTCATGTTTTCTCCCTTTTTTTCCAAACCGCAACAAATGCCAGTCTCGCTTTTTCATATGTGGATCAACTTACTTTTTTATGTGTATTTTCAACTGTTAAAATATGAAAAATAACGTTAACATTGATTCAATGGATTAATTGCATTTTGGAGAAAAAATAGAGTCAAGAATTTATTGCATTTTGGGGGGAAAATAATCCGTTTTTATAATAAAACTTTGAAAATCAGAATCTGATTTTTTTTTAAAAAAAATTTTATGTTATTATGACCTAAGGATGCTATGTGAAAGTTTGAAACAGAAAATAGTGGTTTTCATCTTGCCACTTTCTTGGTAAAGAAAACACATTTTTACTCAAATTAATCAAAATGGATTTATCGTGTTTTGGAGCCAAACTCTTCATATGCAAACATATTATGGTATTTTTATGCTTTAGTAGAGTGAAAAACCTCTAACCTGCTCTTGTCTCGCTCAGTGGACCAGGCCGACCCGTACGCTCATGTCGCGGCTCTTCACTTCGACCAGATGCTGCAGAGGTTCGGCTCGCCCATCATCATCCTCAACCTCGTCAAGGTGAGCCTGCGTCTTTGTAAACGTACGAATAACTTTGATATTGTTAGTAATATTTAATCCGCACTGAAGCAGCTTCAGTTTACTTGATTATCAGACATTATTAGAAAAATCACGAGTATCAAATATGATCATCAGGCTTTTGAGGAAGGTTTATTGGTTCATCTCTCAATCATCATTGCATTATATGTTTTGATCATAAAACTAAGCATTTAAATATCATCGTATTATTGGCAGATATTGATATTTATATGAATTTCATTCAAGTATCTGCTATAAATATCTCACTGATTTACATTACAAGCACCGGGTCACATTTCACCCCAAAATCTGAAGGAAATGATCTTTTTTAACTCAAAATGTCAATATTGCAGCACTGTAATGTTGACTAAAACATGCATTTGTCCAGCTCTGTTTCCTTTTATCAGGACACACTTTAAAATAATGTTTATCTTTAAGACCCAGGAAAACGTTTACAGTTCTTCTCATAAATACAACTAAAGGATCTTTCATAGACATTCGTTGTGCAGAATTGCCGAATGTTTGATTATGATCTTCCATTAAATATTCTTTAGAAGCTGATATAGCAATACCTTCTGACTTAATATTTTGCATAAAGAAAATTAAGCCTGTTTGTTTGTTTACAGTTTTTTTGCAATCAAGCTGCATTTATTTGATCAAAAATACAGTAAAAATTGTGAAATATTATTCCAATGTAAATCATCTGTTCTCTATGTGAATATATAGTAAAGTGTAATTTATTCCTGTGATCAAAGCTGTATTTTCAGCATCATTACTCCAGTCTTCAGTGTCACATGATCCTTCAGAAATCACTCTAATATGATGATTTGATGCTCGAGAAACATTTATGATTATTATCAATGTCATATTTATGTGGAAACTGTGATGCATTTTATTGTTCAGGGTTCTTTGATTAATAGAGATTCATTTATTTTAAAAATAAAATCTTTTATAAGATTATAGATGTCTTTCCTGACAGGCTGGGTCAGTGTGATGCATCCGCTCTCGAATGAAAACATTCATTTCTTTGAAAGCTTCCTGAACTCAAGCTTTTATCTAATGCACTTCTATAAAAACACCACTGACCGCACACACACACACATGAACAAATGCACACGCACACACTCCTGCTAACCAACACACAGTCTGATGTGTGTGTGTGTAAATGTCTCGTCTGGCTCACGTTGGCTTTCAGGAACAAAGACCCAGATCTCCTCGGCCCAGGCTGATCCACACACACGTGACGTCCGTGTGAAGGCCATGTGTTCAAGAGTTTAACACACAGCTGTTTGAAACACATGTGCATGTGTGTTCAGAGTGTGTGTCTCCGTCTGGATAAAAGCATGTGACAAAAGATCCTTAATGACCCAAATGAGGCGAATTACATGCTAAGAATGCTGTCTAATTAACTCCACACACTCGTTTAGTGTGCGGAACATGTGGTCGTCACACGTGTGTGTGTGTGTGTGTGTGTGTGTTGAGCTCCAGCTCAAACTGTCTGTGTGTGTGTGTATGTGTGTGCGTGTGTGTGTATTTTCCACTGGCCTCCAGTAGAGAGTGTGTGTCAGCGCTGTGATGATGATGGTGATGATGATGTGGGAGGCAGAGGGCATTGTGGGCCGCAGGAGGAATCGGAGAAACGCAGAATGATTTCCAAGAACGCTGGAGTCGTTTAACAGCACGTGCAAAAGTGGCCCGAGGATTGAGTGTGTTTGAGTGTGTTTGTGTGTGTGTGTGTGTGTGTTTCTGCCGTGTGTGTTTCTGTCGTTTGTGTGTGTGTGTGTGTGTTTCTGCCGTGTGTG
>CM040832.1:36401290-36478790 GCA_022828995.1 Vimba vimba
TGCCGTGTGTGTGTGTGTGTGTGTTTCTGCCGTGTGTGTGTGTGTGTGTGTGTGTTTCTGCCGTGTGTGTGTGTGTGTTTCTGCCGTGTGTGTGTGTGTGTGTGTTTCTGTCGTGTGTGTGTGTGTGTGTTTCTGCTGTGTGTGTGTGTGTGTGTGTGTGTGTGTTTCTGCCGTGTGTGTGTGTGTGTGTGTGTTTCTGTCGTGTGTGTGTGTGTGTGTGTTCCTGCCGTGTGTGTGTGTGTGTGTGTTTCTGCCGTGTGTGTGTGTGTGTGTGTTTCTGTCGTGTGTGTGTGTGTGTGTTTCTGCTGTGTGTGTGTGTGTGTGTGTGTGTGTGTGTGTGTGTGTGTGTGTTTCTGCCGTGTGTGTGTGTGTGTGTGTTCCTGCCGTGTGTGTGTGTGTGTGTGTGTGTGTGTGTGTTTCTGCCGTGTGTGTTGTACTCGTCTTCATGTTGGATTAGTCATTGTTCCCTATAGAGGAGCAGAAGGACGCTGTGTTGAGTCTGCATCCACATCATGTGCTCCGCTGCTCATCGCTGATGTTCTCCAAAACACACTCTGTATTCTCCTCATCCACAGATGCAAAACACACTCCTTATGTTGAGTATCACAGTTCATAAATGACTCATATAGTGTGTGATATAGTGAGAAATATGCAAATATTTTATATGCACAAACTGTAAGATGAAATTCTGATGCTTGTAAAGTAAATCAGTGAGATCTTTACAACAGTTTAGCAGATACTTACATAAAATCATGTAAATATCAATAATACATCTTAGTAAGATGATATTTAAATGCTTAGTTTTATGATCAAAACATATAATCCAATGATGATTGAGAGATGAACCAATAAACCTTCCTCAAAAGCCTGATGATCATATATAATACTCGTGATTTTTCTAATAATAACGTCTGATAATCAAGTAAAGCTGCTTCAGTGCGGATTAAATATTACTAACAATATCAAAGTTATTCTCACGTTTACTTGATATAAATCAGTGCAGCTCGAGCTGAAGGAGGACGTTTGTACAATTATACTAAAAGACTTTTACTTTATAAAAGTCTGAACTATCAATCAGACCTTAGAAATTCATGTAAAATATTATACAGTAGGATTTATAGGGTTAATTCTGATTTATTTTATTTAATAACTTTGTTAATCTGTTATTTAAATAAAATATATTTAACATATTTATTATATATATATATATATATATATATATATATATATATATATATATATATATATATATATATATATATATATATATATATATATATTATTAAAACAAATTTTAATATTTGTATTTTATTTTTAATGTAACAGTAACACCTGTGCATTTGCTCATCCATGAACATGATTTCTGCCCGAGGAGAAGACGAAACTCCCATGATCCCACACTCATTCACTGCCAGTCTAAATGCTGTTCTTTTGAACCTTCTATTCACCAAAGAATCCTGAAATAAAAATTTAAATAACTGTTTTAATTGATAATAATCATAAATGTTTCTCGAGCATCAAATCATCATATTAGAGTGATTTCTGAAGGATCATGTGACACTGAAGACTGGAGTAATGATGCTGAAAATCCAGCTTTGATCACAGGAATAAATTACACTTTACTATATATTCACATAGACAACAGTTATTTTAAATTATAATAATATTTCACAATTTTACTGTTTTTTTTTTTTTTTTAATCAAATAAATGCAGCCTTGGTGAGCAGAAGACACTTCCTTTAAAAACATTAAAAATCTCACCGATCGAAAACGTTTGACTGGTAGTGTGTGTGAGTAAGCGATCTCTAGCGTCCAAACTTGCACACTGTGCCTTTAAACATAAAAATTTTAAGTAGAAAGACTGAAATAGTATTTTATACTCCAAAAATACTTTAATGTGTTTAAAAATACCTCTAAAATGCATTTTATATCTATAAAAGCTTTAAGAAAAGTGTTACACAAATATCAAAAAATTCTTAAATTAAGATGCATTTACTTGAGCAGCGAAATGACAAAGAATTTCTGTAAGCATGCTTTTTTTTTTTTTTTTTTTTTTTTAAGTAGAAAGACTTTTATATATTATATATTTATATATTTTATACTTTTATATTTATACTATATTTATACAAAAAACTTGAGTATTTGCAAATTGTCTGTTGTTCCCAAAGGTTTGCTCCTGTTGTGTTTGCCACAGTTTAACTGCATGTTTGTCAACCAGATGTGAGCAGGTTTAGTCAGTTTGAAGTGTTGTGATCAGTGTAATAATGGCTGGTTTGGTGATCTTGATTCGTACAGAAGCGAGAGAAGAGGAAGCATGAGAAGATCCTGAGCGAGGAGCTTTACCCCGCCGTCACAAACCTCAACCAGTTCCTCCCGCCGGAGCACAGCATCGAGTACATCGCCTGGGACATGGCCCGATACACCAAGAGGTGCGCATGCCTGGCGTTATTTGATCAAACATACAGTCAAAATCGTGAAATATTATGTTGGCTTGACAAAGTATCCCCTCCTACAATCACCAAACGGGTTGCTATATCTTTTCTAAATGATCCGACATTCGGTTTTCGATGAGCGGACGATCAAAGCTACGAAAAGTCCCATAGACTTTCATTGAGGGGGTCAAAACTTTAATACGAGAACTCTAATAGTATTTAAGCTTCATCCACTTTGCATCTATCACTAGGATAGCCTAACATCTAGCTTAGGACATGCTAGTAACCTGTTAAATCATGTTAGCAACATGTTAATTCAAGTTAACAACATGTTCAAACATGTTAGCAAAATGATAATGCATTCTAGCAACTTGATAAAACCTGCTTGCAACATGCTATTCATCTTAGTAACATGGCAATTATGTTAGCAACATGTTAGTAATGTGCTAATCATGCTAACAACATGTTACATCATGCTAGAAACATGTTAAACATGCTATCAGTGTGTTTAATCATGCTAGCAACTTGATAGCAATGTGTTAATCATGTTAGCAATGTTTTACAAATTTGTTAGCAATGTGCTAAATCATGTTAATGACATGTTAAAACATGTTAGCAATGTGTTGAATCATGTTAGCAACATGCTAGCAAAATGCTAATCATGTGTTCAACATGTCAAAACATGCTAGCAATGTGTTAAATTATGTCAGCAAACTGTTAAATCGTGTAAACATGCTAGCAACTTTTTCTTGACTTTCACTGAGTAAAACCTTCAACGGTGAATAGAAAAATCAAAAGAACAGCATTTAATTCAAATAGAATCTTTTGTAACATTATAAATGTCTTTACTGACACCTTTGATCAATTTAATGCGGCCTTGCTGAATAAAAGTATTAATTTCTATCAATTTTCTTATACTTTTAAGCAGAAGTGTATATATGCATATATGTAAAAATAGATAAAATCATCTTCCAAATGCAAATGGAGCCGCAAAATTAGAAGAACAATTACTTTCAGTCTCCAGCTAAACATTAGTTTCGGTTACACTTTATTTTAAGGTGTCATTGTTACAGTGTATTTATATATTAAAGTACTGAGTAATTACAGTTAACTATATGTACTTACTATAGGGTTAGGGTTTTGGTTGAGGGTTAGTTGCATGTAATTATGCATAATTTACTATTATTACTACGGTAAGTACATGTAACAAGGACACTGTAAAATAAAGTGTTACTGTAGTTTCTGTAAGGATCTTATGGTTATGTAACAGAAGTAATGTCCTCATCCTCCGTGCGCTCGGGGTTATTCTCTCTGTTTCTTCTGTCCTGTGCAGTAAACTGTGTAACGTGTTGGACCGTCTCAGTATGATCGCGGAGAATGTGGTGAAGAGGACGGGCTTCTTCGTTAATCGACCCGACTTCTACTGCCACACGATACGCCCTGATGAAAGGTGAATGTTTGTTTAACATGAGAATCATTCTAGTCCACAAAAGCAAAGTGTGTTTCAGCAAGGTGGAATAAATGAATGAAAAACGTGATGTTCTTCCTGAGTACTTCCCCATTTTCCTTCTCTAGTACAAATATCAGTAACACTAAAGCCTTCATAATGTACATTACAATGCATCATATCTTTTCATAAATAATTGTAACCAAAGTTAAAATGCATGATAATATTTTCAGATTCCTTGTTGCATCTGAAACTGGTTATCATTTGTTTTAATGTATTATACTTTCTAAAGGTCCAACAATGAATAGATTATAATTAGGGTTGGGTATTGAAAATCGAAAAACATTTCAGTGCTGCGCACATATCCAAAGCATGCACACAGAAAAAGTGATTTTAATGTGACTTTAAACGATTGAAGCATGAGAGAGACTGTTTTCTGTGCTGAATGTGTGTATCAGTGTATTGGATCTGTGCATTCGCTCTTAAAGTGACAGCAGCCTAATATTCCCGCTCTATAATAACACTGATATTCCCGCTCTATAATAACACTGATATTCCCGCTCTATAATAACACTGATATTCCCGCTCTATAATAACACTAATATTCCTCTCTATAATAACACTGATATTCCCGCTCTATAATAACACTAATATTCCTCTCTATAATAACACTGATATTCCTCTCTATAATAACACTAATATTCCTCTCTATAATAACACTAATATTCCTCTCTATAATAACACTAATATTCCTCTCTATAATAACACTGATATTCCCGCTCTATAATAACACTAATATTCCTCTCTATAATAACACTGATATTCCCGCTCTATAATAACACTGATATTCCCGCTCTATAATAACACTAATATTCCTCTCTATAATAACACTAATATTCCCGCTCTATAATAACACTGATATTCCCGCTCTATAATAACACTAATATTCCCGCTCTATAATAACACTGATATTCCCGCTCTATAATAACACTGATATTCCCGCTCTATAATAACACTAATATTCCCGCTCTATAATAACACTAATATTCCTCTCTATAATAACACTAATATTCCCGCTCTATAATAACACTGATATTCCCGCTCTATAATAACACTAATATTCCTCTCTATAATAACACTAATATTCCCGCTCTATAATAACACTGATATTCCCGCTCTATAATAACACTAATATTCCTCTCTATAATAACACTAATATTCCCGCTCTATAATAACACTAATATTCCTCTCTATAATAACACTAATATTCCCGCTCTATAATAACACTAATATTCCTGCTCTATAATAACACTGATATTCCCGCTCTATAATAACACTGATATTCCCGCTCTATAATAACACTAATATTCCTCTCTATAATAACACTAATATTCCCGCTCTATAATAACACTAATATTCCCGCTCTATAATAACACTAATATTCCCGCTCTATAATAACACTAATATTCCCGCTCTATAATAACACTGATATTCCCGCTCTATAATAACACTGATATTCCCGCTCTATAATAACACTAATATTCCCGCTCTATAATAACACTAATATTCCCGCTCTATAATAACACTGATATTCCCGCTCTATAATAACACTTATATTCCCGCTCTATAATAACACTAATATTCCCGCTCTATAATAACACTGATATTCCCGCTCTATAATAACACTGATATTCCCGCTCTATAATAACACTGATATTCCCGCTCTATAATAACACTAATATTCCCGCTCTATAATAACATTAATATTCCCGCTCTATAATAACACTAATATTCCTGCCGTCTCTATAAATAACACTAATCAAATGACAAAAGACTGAGAAAATTCACTCGTTCTTCACTGAATAACTTTTGTAACTACTTTTATAATGTATATTTTATTAATGAACTGCAGTTATTTTACATTTGATTAGTTTGTGAACCTGAATACCTGAAAATCTTAAAACACTGTTTATTTCAATCATATCTTTGTTCAGTTGTATCTATTTGTTGCGATTACTAATTGTTTATTTGTTCTTTTTTAATTACTGAGTGTTTATTTGTCTTTGATAATGCTTGAAATGTATATTAGTTAGACTAGTTGTTTTTCTATGGTGTTTTTAAACCACGGCAAACGGTTCTTGTATGAGTGTTCTTTAGCCTTTAAATTTTTAGCTGTAAGACTGAATGTGAATATCATCTAATTTTTTTTTACCTTATTGGAATCGAAATTAGGAATCGAGAAGAATCGGAATCGTTAAAATTGAAACTTTACTCAACCATAATTACAATGCATTATAAATGTGGTTACAATTATTCACGAGATCATAAAATGCATAATTAATGTGTTAAAAACCTCTATAATTCATTACGTAAATAAAAGCTTTAAGTAAAGTGTTACTCAAATATCCAAAAATTCTTAAATCAAGATACATTTACTTAAGTAGCGAAATGACTTAAGATATTAAGTCTTGTTTTCTAAAAAAAAAAGATCAAAATGAAGTGTTTAAGCTTGAAACAAAAAAAAAATATCTTATTGCTTCTCAAGTAAATGTATCCTGATTTAGGAAAGTTGAGATATTTGTGCTAGAAAACAAGACAGAAATACTAGGAAGAACCTAATGTTTTTGCAGTGCAATGTTACGTATATAATAATGAATGTCAGACTTTAAATTTACATATAAATGCCCTCAGAAAACACACAGTGTTGCCAGACGTCCGCTGAGCGCGTTTGCTGCATGCACATCATTTGCATCAAATCTGTGGGAATATTGTGCACATGTTTCCCGCAGGGGTTTATCAGAAATGTTTGTAAGTTTGAATAGTTTTACATTAGTGACATTTGTTTTTTCACTGCTAAAAAGCTGCAAACTCCTAGAAATCAATGGTTTTTATTTCACATGAAGATAGAATCCGCTTCTGCAAAGCCATGATGCTCAAAACACTCAATCAATCAATCAATCAATCAATGAAAGAGCGAGGTGTGGCATAATGGATCATCTCAATTTATTTATAAAGCACAATAAAAACAACGGTGGTTGACCATTGTGCCGAACAATATCATAAAAAAATAAAAATAAAAAAAAATCATAAAACAATAAGACACTATACACAATAAATTAAAACAAAAAACAAAAAAACATTTGAAACCTAGCCTTCTGGAAAAGATGGAGACCAATGGGCTGCAGTGCTTTCTGTTTTAATGTTCCTCTTCCAGGGAAACCGTATGAATCCAGATGATCTCCTCATGGGCAAAATGTGTGTACAGTGCTTCAGTACTCTATTTCTGTCCTCACATAAGAGCTCAGAAAGGTTGCGACCTCCCGTCTGAGTCACAGCTGAAGTAAATGCAGCACTTTTGTTGTTTTCAAGCACTTGTTGCTGTAGATCCTCTGATGGTCCACGTGATGAAGCACTGATTCACTGTCATAACCATAGCAACATGAGCGTATGTCCTAAGGTTCAACATGAGCGTATGTCCTGAGGTTCAACATGAGCGTATGTCCTGAGGTTCAACATGAGCGTATGTCCTGAGGTTCAACATGAGCGTATGTCCTGAGGTGCAACATGAGCGCGTGTCCTGAGGTTCAACATGAGCGTATGTCCTGAGGTGCAACATGAGCGCGTGTCCTGAGGTTCAACATGAGCGTATGTCCTGAGGTTCAACATGAGCGTATGTCCTGAGGTTCAACATGAGCGTGTGTCCTGAGGTGCAACAACATGAGCGCGTGTCCTGAGGTGCAACATGAGCGTGTGTCCTGAGGTGCAACATGAGCGCGTGTCCTGAGGTGCAACATGAGCGCGTGTCCTGAGGTGCAACATGAGCGTGTGTCCTGAGGTGCAACATGAGCGCGTGTCCTGAGGTGCAACATGAGCGTATGTCCTGAGGTTCAACATGAGCGTGTGTCCTGAGGTTCAACATGAGCGCGTGTCCTGAGGTGCAACATGAGCGCGTGTCCTGAGGTTCAACATGAGCGTATGTCCTGAGGTTCAACATGAGCGCGTGTCCTGAGGTGCAACATGAGCGTGTGTCCTGAGGTGCAACAACATGAGCGCGTGTCCTGAGGTGCAACATGAGCGTATGTCCTGAGGTTCAACATGAGCGTGTGTCCTGAGGTTCAACATGAGCGCGTGTCCTGAGGTGCAACATGAGCGCGTGTCCTGAGGTTCAACATGAGCGCGTGTCCTGAGGTGCAACATGAGCGCGTGTCCTGAGGTGCAACATGAGCGCGTGTCCTGAGGTGCAACAACATGAGCGCGTGTCCTGAGGTGCAACATGAGCGCGTTTCCTGAGGTGCAACAACATGAGCGCGTGTCCTGAGGTGCAACAACATGAGCGCATGTCCTGAGGTGCAACAACATGAGCGCGTGTCCTGAGGTGCAACATGAGCGCGTGTCCTGAGGTGCAACATGAGCGCGTGTCCTGAGGTGCAACATGAGCGCATGTCCTGAGGTGCAACAACATGAGCGTATATCCTGAGGTTCAACAACATTAGCGCGTGTCCTGAGGTTCAACATGAGCGCGTGTCCTGAGGTGCAACAACATGAGCGCATGTCCTGAGGTGCAACAACATGAGCGCGTGTCCTGAGGTGCAACATGAGCGCGTGTCCTGAGGTGCAACATGAGCGCGTGTCCTGAGGTGCAACATGAGCGCGTTTCCTGAGGTGCAACAACATGAGCGCGTGTCCTGAGGTGCAACATGAGCGCGTGTCCTGAGATGCAACATGAGCGCGTGTGTCCTGAGGTGCAACAACATGAGCGCGTGTCCTGAGGTGCAACATGAGCGTATGTCCTGAGGTTCAACATGAGCGCGTGTCCTGAGGTGCAACATGAGCGCGTGTCCTGAGGTGCAACATGAGCGTGTGTCCTGAGATGCAACATGAGCGCGTGTGTCCTGAGGTGCAACAACATGAGCGCGTGTCCTGAGGTGCAACATGAGCGTATGTCCTGAGGTTCAACATGAGCGTGTGTCCTGAGGTTCAACATGAGCGCGTGTCCTGAGGTGCAACATGAGCGCGTGTCCTGAGGTTCAACATGAGCGCGTGTCCTGAGGTGCAACATGAGCGCGTGTCCTGAGGTGCAACATGAGCGCGTGTCCTGAGGTGCAACAACATGAGCGCGTGTCCTGAGGTGCAACATGAGCGCGTTTCCTGAGGTGCAACAACATGAGCGTATATCCTGAGGTTCAACAACATGAGCGCGTGTCCTGAGGTTCAACATGAGCGCGTGTCCTGAGGTGCAACATGAGCGCGTGTCCTGAGGTTCAACATGAGCGCGTGTCCTGAGGTGCAACATGAGCGCGTGTCCTGAGGTTCAACATGAGCGCGTGTCCTGAGGTGCAACATGAGCGCGTGTCCTGAGGTGCAACATGAGCGCATGTCCTGAGGTGCAACATGAGCGCGTTTCCTGAGGTGCAACAACATGAGCGCGTGTCCTGAGGTGCAACATGAGCGCGTGTCCTGAGGTGCAACATGAGCGCGTGTCCTGAGGTGCAACAACATGAGCGCATGTCCTGAGGTGCAACAACATGAGCGCGTGTCCTGAGGTGCAACATGAGCGCGTGTCCTGAGGTGCAACATGAGCGCGTGTCCTGAGGTGCAACATGAGCGCATGTCCTGAGGTGCAACAACATGAGCGTATATCCTGAGGTTCAACAACATGAGCGCGTGTCCTGAGGTTCAACATGAGCGCGTGTCCTGAGGTGCAACAACATGAGCGCATGTCCTGAGGTGCAACAACATGAGCGCGTGTCCTGAGGTGCAACATGAGCGCGTGTCCTGAGGTGCAACATGAGCGCGTGTCCTGAGGTGCAACATGAGCGCGTTTCCTGAGGTGCAACAACATGAGCGTATATCCTGAGGTTCAACAACATGAGCGCGTGTCCTGAGGTTCAACATGAGCGCGTGTCCTGAGGTGCAACATGAGCGCGTGTCCTGAGGTTCAACATGAGCGCGTGTCCTGAGGTGCAACATGAGCGCGTGTCCTGAGGTTCAACATGAGCGCGTGTCCTGAGGTGCAACATGAGCGCGTGTCCTGAGGTGCAACATGAGCGCATGTCCTGAGGTGCAACATGAGCGCGTTTCCTGAGGTGCAACAACATGAGCGCGTGTCCTGAGGTGCAACATGAGCGCGTGTCCTGAGGTGCAACATGAGCGCGTGTCCTGAGGTGCAACAACATGAGCGCATGTCCTGAGGTGCAACAACATGAGCGCGTGTCCTGAGGTGCAACATGAGCGCGTGTCCTGAGGTGCAACATGAGCGCGTGTCCTGAGGTGCAACATGAGCGCGTGTCCTGAGGTGCAACATGAGCGCGCGTCCTGAGGTGCAACAACATGAGCGCGTGTCCTGAGGTGCAACAACATGAGCGCGTGTCCTGAGGTGCAACATGAGCGCATGTCCTGAGGTGCAACAACATGAGCGTGTGTCCTGAGGTGCAACATGAGCGCGTGTCCTGAGGTGCAACATGAGCGCGCGTCCTGAGGTGCAACAACATGAGCGCGTGTCCTGAGGTGCAACAACATGAGCGCGTGTCCTGAGGTGCAACATGAGCGCATGTCCTGAGGTGCAACAACATGAGCGTGTGTCCTGAGGTTCAACATGAGCGCGTGTCCTGAGGTGCAACATGAGCGCGTGTCCTGAGGTGCAACATGAGCGCGTGTCCTGCGGTGCAACAACATGAGCGCGTGTCCTGAGGTTCAACATGAGCGCGTGTCCTGAGGTGCAACAACATGAGCGCGTGTCCTGAGGTTCAACATGAGCGCGTGTCCTGAGGTGCAACATGAGCGCGTGTCCTGAGGTGCAACAACATGAGCGCGTGTCCTGAGGTTCAACATGAGCGCATGTCCTGAGGTTTAACAACATGAGTGCGTGTCCTGAGGTGCAACATGAGCGCGTGTCCTGAGGTGCAACATGAGCGCGTGTCCTGAGGTGCAACAACATGAGCGCGTGTCCTGAGGTGCAACATGAGCGCGTGTCCTGAGGTGCAACAACATGAGCGCGTGTCCTGAGGTGCAACAACATGAGCGCGTGTCCTGAGGTGCAACATGAGCGCATGTCCTGAGGTGCAACAACATGAGCGCGTGTCCTGAGGTGCAACATGAGCGCGTGTCCTGAGGTGCAACATGAGCGCGTGTCCTGAGGTGCAACATGAGCGCGTGTCCTGAGGTGCAACAACATGAGCGCGTGTCCTGAGGTGCAACAACATGAGCGCAGGTCCTGAGGTGCAACAACATGAGCGCATGTCCTGAGGTGCAACAACATGAGCGCGTGTCCTGAGGTGCAACATGAGCGCATGTCCTGAGGTGCAACAACATGAGCGCGTGTCCTGAGGTTCAACATGAGCGCGTGTCCTGAGGTGCAACATGAGCGCGTGTCCTGAGGTGCAACATGAGCGCGTGTCCTGCGGTGCAACATGAGCGCGTGTCCTGAGGTGCAACAACATGAGCGCGTGTCCTGAGGTTCAACATGAGCGCGTGTCCTGAGGTGCAACATGAGCGCGTGTCCTGAGGTGCAACAACATGAGCGCGTGTCCTGAGGTGCAACATGAGCGCGTGTCCTGAGGTGCAACAACATGAGCGCGTGTCCTGAGGTTCAACATGAGCGCGTGTCCTGAGGTGCAACATGAGCGCGCGTCCTGAGGTGCAACATGAGCGCGCGTCCTGAGGTGCAACATGAGCGCGCGTCCTGAGGTGCAACAACATGAGCGCGCGTCCTGAGGTGCAACAACATGAGCGTGTGTCCTGAGGTGCAACATGAGCGCGTGTCCTGAGGTGCAACATGAGCGCGCGTCCTGAGGTGCAACAACATGAGCGCGTGTCCTGAGGTGCAACAACATGAGCGTGTGTCCTGAGGTGCAACATGAGCGCGTGTCCTGAGGTGCAACATGAGCGCGTGTCCTGAGGTGCAACAACATGAGCGCGCGTCCTGAGGTGCAACATGAGCGCGTGTCCTGAGGTGCAACATGAGCGCGTGTCCTGAGGTGCAACATGAGCGCGTGTCCTGAGGTGCAACAACATGAGCGCCCGTCCTGAGGTGCAACATGAGCGTGTGTCCTGAGGTGCAACATGAGCGCGTGTCCTGAGGTGCAACAACATGAGCGCCCGTCCTGAGGTGCAACATGAGCGCCCGTCCTGAGGTGCAACATGAGCGCGTGTCCTGAGGTGCAACAACATGAGCGCGTGTTCTGAGGTGCAACATGAGCGCGCGTCCTGAGGTGCAACATGAGCGCGTGTCCTGAGGTGCAACAACATGAGTGTGTGTCCTGAGGTGCAACATGAGCGTGTGTCCTGAGGTGCAACATGAGCGCGTGTCCTGAGGTGCAACATGAGCGCGTGTCCTGAGGTGCAACATGAGCGCGCGTCCTGAGGTGCAACAACATGAGCGCGCGTCCTGAGGTGCAACAACATGAGCGTGTGTCCTGAGGTGCAACATGAGCGCGTGTCCTGAGGTGCAACATGAGCGCGCGTCCTGAGGTGCAACAACATGAGCGCGTGTCCTGAGGTGCAACATGAGCGCGTGTCCTGAGGTGCAACATGAGCGCGTGTCCTGAGGTGCAACATGAGCGCGTGTCCTGAGGTGCAACATGAGCGCGTGTCCTGCGGTGCAACATGAGCGCGTGTCCTGAGGTGCAACAACATGAGCGTGTGTCCTGAGGTGCAACATGAGCGCGTGTCCTGAGGTGCAACATGAGCGCGTGTCCTGAGGTGCAACAACATGAGCGCGCGTCCTGAGGTGCAACATGAGCGCGTGTCCTGAGGTGCAACATGAGCGCGTGTCCTGAGGTGCAACATGAGCGCGTGTCCTGAGGTGCAACATGAGCGCGTGTCCTGCGGTGCAACATGAGCGCGTGTCCTGAGGTGCAACAACATGAGCGCGTGTCCTGAGGTTCAACATGAGCGCGTGTCCTGAGGTGCAACATGAGCGCGTGTCCTGAGGTGCAACAACATGAGCGCGTGTCCTGAGGTGCAACATGAGCGCGTGTCCTGAGGTGCAACAACATGAGCGCGTGTCCTGAGGTTCAACATGAGCGCGTGTCCTGAGGTGCAACATGAGCGCGCGTCCTGAGGTGCAACATGAGCGCGCGTCCTGAGGTGCAACATGAGCGCGCGTCCTGAGGTGCAACAACATGAGCGCGCGTCCTGAGGTGCAACAACATGAGCGTGTGTCCTGAGGTGCAACATGAGCGCGTGTCCTGAGGTGCAACATGAGCGCGCGTCCTGAGGTGCAACAACATGAGCGCGTGTCCTGAGGTGCAACAACATGAGCGTGTGTCCTGAGGTGCAACATGAGCGCGTGTCCTGAGGTGCAACATGAGCGCGTGTCCTGAGGTGCAACAACATGAGCGCGCGTCCTGAGGTGCAACATGAGCGCGTGTCCTGAGGTGCAACATGAGCGCGTGTCCTGAGGTGCAACATGAGCGCGTGTCCTGAGGTGCAACAACATGAGCGCCCGTCCTGAGGTGCAACATGAGCGTGTGTCCTGAGGTGCAACATGAGCGCGTGTCCTGAGGTGCAACAACATGAGCGCCCGTCCTGAGGTGCAACATGAGCGCCCGTCCTGAGGTGCAACATGAGCGCGTGTCCTGAGGTGCAACAACATGAGCGCGTGTTCTGAGGTGCAACATGAGCGCGCGTCCTGAGGTGCAACATGAGCGCGTGTCCTGAGGTGCAACAACATGAGCGTGTGTCCTGAGGTGCAACATGAGCGTGTGTCCTGAGGTGCAACATGAGCGCGTGTCCTGAGGTGCAACATGAGCGCGTGTCCTGAGGTGCAACATGAGCGCGCGTCCTGAGGTGCAACAACATGAGCGCGCGTCCTGAGGTGCAACAACATGAGCGTGTGTCCTGAGGTGCAACATGAGCGCGTGTCCTGAGGTGCAACATGAGCGCGCGTCCTGAGGTGCAACAACATGAGCGCGTGTCCTGAGGTGCAACAACATGAGCGTGTGTCCTGAGGTGCAACATGAGCGCGTGTCCTGAGGTGCAACATGAGCGCGTGTCCTGAGGTGCAACAACATGAGCGCGCGTCCTGAGGTGCAACATGAGCGCGTGTCCTGAGGTGCAACATGAGCGCGTGTCCTGAGGTGCAACATGAGCGCGTGTCCTGAGGTGCAACAACATGAGCGCCCGTCCTGAGGTGCAACATGAGCGTGTGTCCTGAGGTGCAACATGAGCGCGTGTCCTGAGGTGCAACAACATGAGCGCCCGTCCTGAGGTGCAACATGAGCGCCCGTCCTGAGGTGCAACATGAGCGCGTGTCCTGAGGTGCAACAACATGAGCGCGTGTTCTGAGGTGCAACATGAGCGCGCGTCCTGAGGTGCAACATGAGCGCGTGTCCTGAGGTGCAACAACATGAGCGTGTGTCCTGAGGTGCAACATGAGCGCGTGTCCTGAGGTGCAACATGAGCGCGTGTCCTGAGGTGCAACATGAGCGCGTGTCCTGAGGTGCAACAACATGAGTGCCCGTCCTGAGGTGCAACATGAGCGTGTGTCCTGAGGTGCAACATGAGCGCGTGTCCTGAGGTGCAACATGAGCGCGTGTCCTGAGGTGCAACAACATGAGCGCCCGTCCTGAGGTGCAACATGAGCGCGTGTCCTGAGGTGCAACATGAGCGCGTGTCCTGAGGTGCAACATGAGCGCGTGTCCTGAGGTGCAACAACATGAGCGCCCGTCCTGAGGTGCAACATGAGCGTGTGTCCTGAGGTGCAACATGAGCGCGTGTCCTGAGGTGCAACAACATGAGCGCCCGTCCTGAGGTGCAACATGAGCGCGTGTCCTGAGGTGCAACATGAGCGCCTGTCCTGAGGTGCAACATGAGCGCGTGTCCTGAGGTGCAACATGAGCGCGTGTCCTGAGGTGCAACAACATGAGCGCGTGTTCTGAGGTGCAACATGAGCGCGTGTCCTGAGGTGCAACAACATGAGCGCGTGTTCTGAGGTGCAACATGAGCGCGCGTCCTGAGGTGCAACAACATGAGCGCGTGTTCTGAGGTGCAACATGAGCGCGTGTCCTGAGGTGCAACATGAGCGCGCGTCCTGAGGTGCAACATAAGCGCGCGTCCTGAGGTGCAACATGAGCGCGCGTCCTGAGGTGCAACAACATGAGCGCGCGTCCTGAGGTGCAACATGAGCGCGTGTCCTGAGGTGCAACAACATGAGCGCGTGTCCTGAGGTGCAACATGAGCGCGCGTCCTGAGGTGCAACATGAGCGCGTGTCCTGAGGTGCAACAACATGAGCGCGCGTCCTGAGGTGCAACATGAGCGCGTGTTCTGAGGTGCAACATGAGCGCGTGTCCTGAGGTGCAACATGAGCGCGTGTCCTGAGGTGCAACATGAGCGCGTGTCCTGAGGTGCAACATGAGCGCGTGTCCTGAGGTGCAACAACATGAGCGCGTGTTCTGAGGTGCAACATGAGCGCGTGTCCTGAGGTGCAACAACATGAGCGCGCGTCCTGAGGTGCAACATGAGCGCGTGTCCTGAGGTGCAACATGAGCGCGTGTCCTGAGGTGCAACATGAGCGCGTGTCCTGAGGTGCAACATGAGCGCGTGTCCTGAGGTGCAACAACATGAGCGCGTGTCCTGAGGTGCAACATGAGCGCGTGTCCTGAGGTGCAACATGAGCGCGTGTCCTGAGGTGCAACAACATGAGCGCGTGTTCTGAGGTGCAACATGAGCGCGTGTCCTGAGGTGCAACAACATAAGCGCGTGTTCTGAGGTGCAACATGAGCGCGTGTCCTGAGGTGCAACATGAGCGCGTGTCCTGAGGTGCAACATGAGCGCGTGTCCTGAGGTGCAACATGAGCGCGTGTCCTGAGGTGCAACAACATGAGCGCATGTCCTGAGGTGCAACATGAGCGCGTGTCCTGAGGTGCAACAACATGAGCGCGTGTCCTGAGGTGCAACAACATGAGCGCGTGTTCTGAGGTGCAACATGAGCGCGTGTCCTGAGGTGCAACATGAGCGCGTGTCCTGAGGTGCAACAACATGAGCGCGTGTTCTGAGGTGCAACATGAGCGCGTGTCCTGAGGTGCAACATGAGCGCGTGTCCTGAGGTGCAACATGAGCGCGTGTCCTGAGGTGCAACATGAGCGCGTGTCCTGAGGTGCAACAACATGAGCGCGTGTCCTGAGGTGCAACATGAGCGCGTGTCCTGAGGTGCAACAACATGAGCGCGTGTCCTGAGGTGCAACAACATGAGCGCGTGTTCTGAGGTGCAACATGAGCGCGTGTCCTGAGGTGCAACATGAGCGCGTGTCCTGAGGTGCAACATGAGCGCGTGTCCTGAGGTGCAACATGAGCGCGTGTCCTGAGGTGCAACAACATGAGCGCGTGTTCTGAGGTGCAACATGAGCGCGTGTCCTGAGGTGCAACAACATGAGCGCGTGTTCTGAGGTGCAACATGAGCGCGTGTTCTGAGGTGCAACATGAGCGCGTGTCCTGAGGTGCAACAACATGAGCGCGTGTTCTGAGGTGCAACATGAGCGCGTGTCCTGAGGTGCAACATGAGCGCGTGTCCTGAGGTGCAACATGAGCGCGTGTCCTGAGGTGCAACATGAGCGCGTGTCCTGAGGTGCAACATGAGCGCGTGTCCTGAGGTGCAACATGAGCGCGTGTCCTGAGGTGCAACATGAGCGCGTGTCCTGAGGTGCAACATGAGCGCGTGTCCTGAGGTGCAACATGAGCGCATGTCCTGAGGTGCAACATGAGCGTATGTCCTGAGGTGCAACATGAGCGCGTGTCCTGAGGTGCAACAACATGAGCGCGTGTCCTGAGGTGCAACATGAGCGCGTGTCCTGAGGTGCAACATGAGCGCGTGTCCTGAGGTGCAACATGAGCGCGTGTCCTGAGGTGCAACATGAGCGCGTGTCCTGAGGTGCAACATGAGCGCGTGTCCTGAGGTGCAACAACATGAGCGCGCGTCCTGAGGTGCAACATGAGCGCATGTCCTGAGGTGCAACATGAGGTGCAGGTCTAATCGAGCCGTTTGCATGAACAGAGGCTTCGTCTGCATTAACCCGGATACATTTGAAAACAGCGTTTTCGTTTAAAAGCGCTCTCCGTCCACACTAGCGTTTTCAGACGTTTCAGTGTGGATGAGAAACTTTTGGAAAACGCCTGAAAACAGTAAATTCACCTTTATTCATATATATAAAAGCTCACTGAGATGATACAGACAGAAAAATACATAATAAAGTTATTGAGCAATTCTGACAGGATCATTTTATTTAGCAAAATATCTAATTTTTCACTGATCGTCCAGGTCACACTCACTAACTATTATATGTTTGGTCTAAAACGCTAAAACTGTTCTCATGCGTCACCGCAGGACAGCAAATGTGAGTGAATTCTGTCATCTGTGCAGGACTGTGATATGAAGAGTGTGTGAAGTAACATTTTAGCAACTGTGTGAAAGTGAACAGCACATAACAGGCACAATACCGGTATAAACATGAATATCTATTGGTTCAATATGCGTCACGTGACTAAACTTACGTCATCGTTTTTAAATACCTTTGTTTTGACAGTCCACACTACAACACGAGAACAGCATTTACAAATTTATGTGAACGGAAGACAGAATGAAAACGTATGAGTGTGGACTAACTTTATCTGGACAATAACTTTATTCTAGAGCTGCTGTAAAGCCTAAACAATCTCTGTTACTGTAATCTCCTATTATCACTGTAAAGCTGCTTTGAAACAATCTATATTGTTAAAAGCGCTGTATAAATGAAGATGACTTGACTAGTGTGGACAAGGCCAGGCTCTCATCAAACTGTCTTTTGTTGTTCAGGTGGGGAGATCTGGGAGGGAAGGTCACACCGAATGGCAGATTACAGGTTTGTCAACACAATCTCCAGTCCAAAGTTCCCACTCTCGGCATCAAAACTGCTCCAATTCGGCTCTCAGTCGGGTCCATTCTGAAACAAAGTGCTCATTTGACTGGCATATTAAAACACCAGTCTCACTTTGCCTGGTTTTATCTTGTTGTTTAGATGTAGATGCATTAAAAGTGGTGGTTGTCAAAGATTCAATGCTTTATAAAATTCAGCAAAATATTTGTATCATTGTTTGCACTGGTCTTTATTAGGGGTGTGATGAGACACTTAGCTCACGAGACGAGACACGAAATTGAGATCATGAGAACAAGATGAGACGATATTTTAACACTATTACTATGAAAATCCAGCTTGTAATGTTGTTTATGTGTCTATGTGGTGTTTTTAATATGCTTTAAGACAAACCATGTGTAAATTCATAAGTCGACTCCATTGCTGAGTATCACAAACTACCTTGTAACCAATCAGATCAACGTGTGATCATCAACCAGTGGATCTCTGAGCTGAGTGAGTGAGTGGAGGCGGGGCTCATTTGCATATTCATAGAACCGCGCATACTAAATGAGGCAAGCGAGTCAAGTTACATATTTTAAGACTTGAAGACACTTTTCAAGGAAAAAACCTTTAAATTTGTGATTTAACACAATTATTGACTACAGGGGGACTTTAATATCGCGAGATATAAAAACTTATTTAAAGACACCTTTACAACTTTTTTAAGAGATATCTGCCTTTGTTCACTAGGTGTTGAAAAGATTGACTTCTGCCTTTTTTCTTTTTCTTAGACACATTTCAATTCTGTTATTAAATACGCTGTTTTAATTTTAGGTGTAGATTCATAAAAAACTGCAAGTTTGGGAACATGCAGGAATATCTAGCTAACTACTCGTCTGAACTATCAACAAGAACAAGTTTCCCCTTGTTTTGATACATTTACTTCAACTTTCAACTTTTATTTATTTATATAGCAGTGATGCGCGGGTTGATCCGAAATGAGCGGGTGCCTGCGGTCACCCGCGGTTACCCGCGGTTACGAGTCATCCAAAAATATTTTTAATGATATTCGGGTCGCGGTCGGTCGGGTCGTTTGAAATAAAGATGCCAATTAAACCTTTGTAATTTATATAGTTCTAGACACAAATTTCTATGAATACGTTTTAAATTTAATTTTCACTTTATTGGCTGAATAACTGGCGCGAAGATGACGCACAAGCTCAGTCTGCAGGTAGAGATGGAGGCGGCAAGAGAAAAGGTGAAGACTGGGGAGTGGAAGCTCCGCAAATAGACAAATAGAAAGAGCAAAGTGTGGGAGACATTTGCCGAAATAATGAAAGATGATGACCAAAGTGCTGGCTTTGTCATGTGTACTTCTTGCGATGCTATTTACACATTTGATAACCACAAAACTGGCACGACCAACCAGGCACGGCGCCAGGATTCCAGTTTTGGATAAGCCAGACCAATTGTGGGTGGGCCTTAAATTAAAAACGTTAAATAAAAAAAAAATAAAAAAAAACGTTATCCAATCACTGCTTAACCTAATAAAAAAATATTGACTAATATAGCCTACTGTTATATTATCTGTGCGTATACATAATATAGATTTTAATAGCTTGATGCTCTTTAAATATTGTGTTGCATTGTTAAAGTAAATCCGCGATCGCTCTCCATGGTTCTGACCAAAGAAGAGCGCTTTGGAATCCCCATTATGCATACCTGGGATGCATTTTCCGATAACATTGTCTCTTAGCGCGCTGCGATAACTTAACTAAAGGTGTACTACCACTAAAGGTATATCATTGCTAGGCGTCTTCAGGGCTATCATCCACTCGCGAGGCAGAGGCGCTGAGAGGCAGAGGCGCTGGCGCCCTCTTAGCAACGGCGCTGTTTTTGGTAAAACATGATTTTGACGACTTCATTAAGTTTTGTTTTATAGAAAACTCTTTTTAAAAGATTTTCGTTTTGTATAAATTGTATCTTAATTTTGATCAATGTTTTATCAATCAATTGCCCGTATTTATTAAATAAGAAGCAAATATATAGCAGACAAAATAAGGCGCCGGTGCGATCACTGCATGTGAACTGGAGGGCGCCGAAACTCAGCTTGTGCCTCACAGATTTGATAAATATAGGCTATATATTACAGAAAGCTTGAAATGTCTACTTTTAAACGAAAATATTCAAACCAAAATAAATAGGCTAGCCTATACTCTCTGATTATGTAGGCTAAAATCCATATGAAATGTGCATTTCTCTCTGGCGTTCATGGCGAGTCCGCAATCTCCGCATTGTCAACTTCATCTTTGCAGCGACACAGAAAACACCAGTTTATTACTAAACAATTAAATGTCTCCTTGCTAATTTAGACACATTCATAATCATTACTTTAACCGGTTCTTTGTGGCAAGCTTTATGGGTGCGGTCATTACTATTATGAGTAATTAATTATTATGAGCTAGCCTATTTAAGTAATTAATTTAATATAAAGGGGCGATTTGTCCACGAATGGCTTAAATGAACAACTAGTCGACTAGAAAAAAAATTAGTCGGAGGCAGCCCTTATTCCACATATTTTCGAACCAGCAGGCCATCTGGGTTGGGCGAGCGACCGTTAGCGGAGCGGAATATTCAGAAATGCGCTCTCCGCTCACGAGCTCTGATCGGAACAAACCCGAACCTCACTGTCTGCTGAACTTGCGCAGAAACATCACAATAGACATAGCCAGCTTTTTAAAATTGTTTTTAAAACCAAACATTTAGACTATTTTAGTACAAATTATGAGCTTATATTGACGATTTTTTATAATTCTTGACAAAATTAGAATATTAAGTTATATTAAGACGCTACGATGAGCATTATAGCTACTTTTAAAAAAATGCGGGTCAGGAAGCGGGTCGGGTACAATATTTTCGTTTTCGTTTTTTGCGGTCCGAGCTGCGGGCGGGTTAGTTGAAAACGTTGGTCGGGTGCGGTTTGTTTATACATTGACCCGCGCATCACTGTTATATAGCACATTTAATAGCAACGTTGTTGCCCAAAGTGCTTCACAGTTAACTAAAAACAGTAAGACATTCATGTATAAAGGCATATATGATAATAAAAATAGCATTTAATTACTTTTTAATCTTTAATGGCTATTTAAAAAATATATTTTCCATAAATGTATTTGTACATTTTGTACAGGCTGTGGTTTTTAATCACATTTGAATTACATTTCAAATGTACATGAAATGCAAAGTGTACAATTTCCGGTCAGTCATTGGTCAGCCAAACAGAGCCCCGCCCCAAACTCACGTGATTGGTTGAGCCTGTTGTCTTATAGTGAACATGAACACCAGAATCAAAACATCACACATAACAGATGTGTGACTGAAGTCTGTTATGATCATATTTACACTACGATTCAAAACTTTGGCCTCGGTAAGATTTTATAAAGTTTTGAAAGAGCCTCTTCTGCTCACCAAAGCTGCATTTATTTAATCAAAATTTAATTAAAAATTGCCAAATATTATTCTAATGTAAATCAGCTGTTTTCTATGCGAATATATAGTAAAGTGTCATTTATTCCTGTGATCAAAGCTGAATGTTCAGCATCATTACTCCAGTCTTCAGTGTCACATGATCCTTCAGAAATCACTCTAATATGAGGATTTGATGCTCGAGAAACATTTATGATTATTATCAGTGTTGAAAATGAATTATTGTGTGTTATTTTTGACAGACTGGTGTTTTGAGGACGAACTGTGTGGACTGTCTGGATCGCACCAACACGGCCCAGTTCATGGTGGGTAAATGTGCTCTGGCGTACCAGCTCTACGCTCTCGGGATGATCGACAAACCCAAGCTTCAGTTCGACACCGACTGCGTCAGGTACCCGTGCACACCTACATCACACTCAGGGTTTGAAAATAACTTTAACTAAAATTTACACCGGCTACTTAATTTTTAAGTGACCGGCCATTCAGAACGTCTACTAGCCAAAAATAAGAAAGAAAGAAAATAAAAGAAAGAAAACGGATTTACTACGTCACAGCTTTGCTTTTTTATATATATATATATATATATATATATATATATATATATATATATATATATATATATATATATATTAGATAATTTGGATTTCATACATTAATTTCTTATTTAAACAAAATCCTGTCATCCAGCATCTCCTCCATCCTCATCCTTTTCACCAAAAATGTGTTTTAGGTGGACAGATTAATACAGGACAAATAACATTAAAAAAATTATGTTGGAAAATAACAAATTTCTTTTCTGTTCACCAAATGCTTTTTAATCTTCGCTGTTGTTTCAATGCAAATGAACAAGCGCACCGTTATTTGTTGTGTAGTGAAGTGTGTGTTCAAGTAAGCCAGATATGAGCAGATTCTGTGCAATACGCTGTATTTAATATATCATGATGACTCACGAGTGTTTGCACTGAATCTGCAGATTTGTCTTACACAAACTTCCCCAGCAAAGTGAGTAAACAGAATAACTCGCCAAATTGGCTCGTGATTTGACAGCGTTTCCCGCCAGAGATGATTATTATCTGCATTTGACGTGTGTTAAAGGGGTGGTTGAGTATGATTTCACTTTTCTAACTAGAGTTAGTGTGTAATGTTGCTGTTTGAGCATAAACAACATCTGCAAAGTTACAACACTCAAAGTTCAAAGCAAAGGGAGATATTTGCTTTTAAAGAAATCGCTTTTTAAGGACTACAACAAACGGCTGGAAGAGACTACACAACATTCCTCACGGGTTAGTGACATCACCAACCCTAAAATTTACATAAACCCCGCCCCCTGAACACGATTTATAGATTATAAAGACAGAATATGTTAATCAATGTCTAGAAGATAACTACACATCAGCTGCATAAATTCATCAACTAATCATTCAGAAATGTCCTGTTGCTTCTACATGTTGTCACTTCTTGAGTCTCTCCATCATTCTGACTTCGGTTTGAACACAAAAGGCTAAAAGTTTTTGAAATTTTCAGTGTGTGTGTGTGAGGTAAAAGGACACAAGCTCTTGAAGCTCCGCCCACTGTGCCGGGAGCAGCAGCTCATTTGCATTTAAAGGAACAGACACAAAACAGTGTGTTTTTGCTCACCCTCAAAAAGTGACAATTTTAACATGCTATATATAAATATCTGTGGGGTATTTTGAGCTAAAACTTCACACACACACTCTGGGGACATCAGAGACTTATTTTACATCTTGTGAAAAGGGCATTATACCCCCCCTTTAATTTCAAACCCTGATCACACTAGTCAGCCAGGTGTTGACATCATACTGACGATCTTAATGGTGTGTGTGCAGGTTATTCGAGGAACTGTACGAGGACCACGGAGACACACTGTCTTTACAGTACGGAGGATCTCAGCTGGTTCACCGGGTCAAGACGTACCGTAAGATCGCGCCTTGGACACAACACTCAAAAGACATCATGCAGACGCTCTCGAGATACTACAGCAACGCTTTCTCAGGTACAGCTCGACACACGCATGGGAATATGTGACCCTGGACCACAAAACCAGTCACATGGGTCATGTTTTTATTGAGATGTATACATCATATGAAAGCTTAATAAATAAGCTTTCCATTGATGTATTATTTATTATGATAGGACAATATTTGGCTGAGATACAACTATTGAACATCTGGAATCTGAGGGAGCAAAAAAATCGAAACATTGAGAAAATCTCCTTTAAAGTTGTTCATTTATGTTCACGATTGTGCAGCATTCACTCACAAAAATACATGTTTTATACATTTACAGTAGGAAATTTACTAAATATCTTCATGGAACATGATCTTTACTTAATATCCTAATGATTTTTGGCAGAAAAGAAAAATCAATAATTTTGACCCATACAATGTATTATTGGCTATTGCCACAAATATACCTGTGTGACATGTGACTGGTTTTGGGATCCAGGGTCACGTATGGTAATACCATTTTAATTGCTAAAAATGTGCATTTCTGATATTATTTTCATGGTAATTCAGCACATTTAAACCCCAGATTCTCATGGTATAGTATTATCATGGTAACTTTCACCAGTGAATCTCATGAAACTCGTCAAGAATATTTTCAGATAAAAATCATCATATGATAATGATTTCTGAAGGATCATGTGACACTGAAGACTGGAGTAATGATGCTGGAAATTCAGCTTTGATCACAGGAATAAATTACACTTTACTATATATTCACATAGAAAACAGATGATTTACATTGGAATATTTTATCACAATTTCTACTGTATTTTTAATCATATAAATGGAGCCTTGATGAACAGAAGAGACTTCTTTCAAAATGTTGTTGAATTATATTATATTATATTATATTATATTATATTATATTATATTATATTATATTATATTATATTATATTATATTATATTATATATTGATTGATTTGATTCAATTGCTTAAAATGTGCATTTCTGATATTATTTTCATGATAATTCAGCACATTTAAACCCTTAGATTCTCATTACAGTAATGCAAAAAATCATTTTACATTCATAGCTATATTTTCAATGATTATTCATCATTTTTCAGCATATCCATCCATAGAAATGTGCGTATTACGTAATATTATGTTAATGTGTCTCGTTTCATAAGTTAATGATGGTCTGGAGAGAGAGAGAGAGAGAGAGAGAGAGATGTTTGAGCCATTATATCCTCCACCCATATTCCCTCTTTCATGAATTATTCATATTTGCTTTTGTGCCGATGGGCCGCTTTGTGTGAATTATAATTATTACATTTATTAACCGTAGAAACGGCCGCTCACATGCTATTTGCCTTGTGCCGAGCCGAATCAATCCCGAACGTGGTCAAACGTGCTTATGCTTATTCAGACTCAGTGTCTTTTTCACCACATCTGCAAGTTTTGTTGCACAATAAATAACTAATAGTCTGAAATCACTTTGCAGTTAAACAACATTTGTAGGGGACAAATGGTAAATCGGGGTTTTCCATGTTTATTTTGTCCGGTTTCGTCCCGGATTTGCTGTAATGGTAATTTCCTGACATGATTGCCTCTTAGAGATGTGATTTCCCATGGTTATGGCGTCTGCTTAGCAACAACCCAGTTCTAGTCTCTTTGACACAACTTTAAATGGTAAATATTATTATGATTTTAGTAGGTCACATTGTTCAGTTTCCTGTAAACTGCATTGAAGCGTTCCCAGCGTCATCGCCTCCTCGCAGGAGTTGCTCTTGCGCACACCATGGTCTAAACTGAGTTAATTGCTTCATGTTCTCATAATAATGTTAAGGTTATGATTTTAGGATATGAGTGAAATCTAATGTTAGTCTGAAATTAGCTGTAATTGCTTTAATTGCTGTTTGGCTTATTGGCGAAGACGACACTTTCCAATCAAGGGCTGTGATTATATTGCTCCCGTGTTTCACTGTGTTTTACATAAACAAATATGGAGCATATATGAGTGTGTGTGAGAGTGAGTGAGAGTGAGAGAGAGTGAGTGAGAGAGAGTGTGTGAGTGTGTGACTGTGACAGTGAGTGAGTGTGAGTGAGAGAGAGTGTGTGAGTGTGTGACTGTGACAGTGAGTGAGTGAGTGAGTGAGTGAGTGAGTGAGTGAGTGAGTGAGTGAGTGAGTGAGTGAGTGAGTGAGTGAGTGTGTGAGTGAGTGAGAGTGAGTGAGTGAGAGAGTGAGAGAGTGAGTGAGTGAGAGAGAGAGTGTGAGAGAGTGAGAGAGTGAGAGTGTGTGAGAGTGTGAGAGAGTGGGTGTGTTAGTGTGTGTGTGTGTGTGTGTGTTAAAGTGAGTGTGAGTGTGTGTGTGTGTGTGTGTGTGTGTGTGTGTGTGTGTGTGTGTGTGTGTGTGTGTGTGTGTGTGAGTGTGCATATAATGATATAGTTAAGCAATATCACACGAGTGCTGTTTTTGTCCCTAATCCCTAAATGTGATATATATTCATATACTGTTTAGATGTTATGAATCATTCAGAAAAGAAATTTTTCAAAATAAATAAATTTTTAACATCTGAACAGTTTTGCAATATTTAAAAATATATACTGTACATGTATACAGTACCAGTCAAAAGTTTGGAAACACTACTATTTTTAATGCTTTTGAAAGAAGTCTCTTATGCTCATCAAGCCTGCAGTTAAAAAAAAAAAAAAAAAAAAAAAAAAAACAGTCATATTATGAAATATTATTACAATTTAAAATAATGGTTCTCTTTTTTAATATACTTAAAAATGCAATTTATTTTTGTGATGCAAAGCTGAATTTTCATCAGCAAGTACTCCAGTCTTTGGTGTCTTATGATCCTTCAGAAATCATTCTAATATGATGATTTATGATCAATGTTGGAAACAGGTGTGCTGCTTAATATTTTTTTATAACCTGAGATACTTTTTTCAGGATTATTTGATGAATAAAAAGTTAAAAAGAACTGTATTTATTTAGAATAGAAATCTTTTGTAACAATATACACTACTGTTCAAAAGTTTGGGAACAATAACTTTTTTTTTTAAAGAAATTAGTACTTTAATTCAACAAGAATGCGTTAAATTGATAAAAGGTGATGGTAACGATTTATATTGTTAGAAATGTTTTTATTTTGAATAAATGCTGTTTTTATGAATAAATGCTGTTAACGTTTTACTCATCAATGAATCCTGAAAAAAGTATTCCAAAAAAATATATTAAGCAGCACAACTGTTTCCATCATTGATAATAACTGAGTATCAAATCATCATATTAGAATGATTTCTGAAGAATCATAAGACACCAAAGACTGGAGTACTTGCTGATGAAAATTCAGCTTTGCATCACAAAAATAAATTACATTTTAAAGTATATTAAAAAAGAGAACCATTATTTTAAATTGTAATAATATTTCATAATATTACTGTTTTTTTTTAGTTTTTAGTTTTTTTAACTGCAGGCTTGATGAGCATAAGAGACTTCTTTCAAAAACATTAAAAATAGTACTGTTTCCAAACTTTTGACTGGTACTGTACATTAAAAATATATGGATTTTTTACGTAATATTATACTATTTTGTTAATACTAATTTAAACAATATATATATATGTGTGTGTATATGTATATATGAATTATATTAAAGGGCACCTATTATGACTCTTAACACAAGATGTAAAATAAGTCTCTGATGTCCCCAGAGTGTGTATGTGAAGTTTTAGCTCAAAATACCCCACAGATAATTTTTTACAGCATGTTTAAATTGTCATTTTTTGGAGCTCAGAAAAACATGCTGTTTTAGTGTGTATCCCTTTAAATGCAAATTAACTGCTGCTGCACGGCACAGGGGGCGGAGCCTCACGATAATGCCCACAGAGCCAGAGAATATAAGCTGTATAGAGATAGAACAGGTATAGTTTAGTTTAATTATGGTTATAACTTATTTGTCATCTGCTTTTATCCACTATTAATACAAGCCTGCTGTAGCAGACCCTGTCCGAATGATGACCAAAATATACTGATGAGTTCAGTGAAGTTTATTGTACATCACACAAAAGATGAGCGTTAGTTTTACTCCAGAGAATCACAGTAAGAGCTGAATAAGAAGTGCGCATTAAAGTCTTATCCATAAACTCTCTCTCTCTCCCTTTAATTATCAACAACATACACAGTGAAGTACACAAAACACTTGTTACAACTAACAGTAAACAAATATATACACACCTTTTCAGTGGGTGCTTAATAAACTGGTAAACTTTATATCCATAAAACGACTCGATGAGCTGTCATAAAGTGCACGCTCTCACTTTCATTTCTGCCGTGGTCAGTACCGTTAGGCCTGTCGCTCCTCCGGAGAGTGTAAGCTGGATCACGAACAGTGCTGATCCATCCTCGAGTAACAACGAGAGTAAATGAAGACTGCTATGATCATTCTTACATCCAACAACACACCTCAATCGCTTAGGAGACATTCTTGTCTACAGCTGCTCAAGCGTCGAAACACTGGAGGAGTGTGTCCAGCTCACTCAGGGCGGGGCTATGCTCAAACTGAAGTGTCAATCAACAGTCGTGGGCGGGGCCTGTGCAAAGTGACGTCACATTGCCCTGAATCTGAGAACAGCTCGTTCTGAGACGGTGCTTATGATTTATGGGGATTATAAAAAAAGCACTGGGTGGATTTTTATCATTATAGGGTGGTTGTGTACACACACTGCCAACACACATTTATGTTCAAACACCATGTAAAAGTGAATTTTGCATAATAGGTGCCCTTTAAAATATTTTCCATTCCTCAAAGAAATATAAATAATAAAATCTCCATGTCATTGTTTCTATTATGAGATTTTAAAGTAGCCGTTTCTTTATGAATTGTGTCAGTTTGATCATGTCGTCTTCTGATCTGTGAATCTGTTGAGATCTCCACATGTGTTCAGACTCCAGTGTAAAGTCAGATTAAAGCTGTCAGATCTGTGGAGGAGAAGCACTGCAGACACACTGACTTCACATGAAGCATTTCTGAGCAGACGAGTGTAATGTGATCAAAACGCCTCACTGTCAGCTGTGATTCAGTGACGAGTTCAGAGAGACTTCTGATAATGTTCCCGACACGAACAGAGAAAACGGGGATGAGTGATTGAGTTCTCATGTGCCGAGTCTTGTTGTCATCATAACCCGGACTCCTTCACCTGCTCTCTGCATGTCATTTACACACAATTATGCTTTTGAGATGTGTGAATAAAGGACACCGCGACATCCTCTGATTTCTCAGAATAATCAGAATAATATACCCAGAAATTCATATTTATTCACTGGCCCATGTGCGATTTCAGCATTTCAACACTTATTTGATGTGCGTGTTTTCAGAATTGATCGCAATTCTTCTCTGAGACTTTTTCTGTCATATTAAATAGACATTTAGAAAATGTCTTTAATATGTTTAGGATTTTGAATGTGTATAAAGCTGCTTTTCAATATATATACAGGTCCTTCTCAATAAATTAGCATATTGTGATAAAGTTCATTATTTTCCATAATGTAATGATAAAAATTAAACTTTCATATATTTTAGATTCATTGCACACCAACTGAAATATTTCAGGTCTTTTATTGTTTTAATACTGATGATTTTGGCATACAGCTCATGAAAACCCCAAATTCCTATCTCAATAAATTAGCATATCATGAAAAGGTTCTCTAAACGAGCTATTAACCTAATCATCTGAATCAACTAATTAACTCTAAACACCTGCAAAAGATTCCTGAGGCTTTTAAAAACTCCCAGCCTGGTTCATATCTCAAAACCGCAATCATGGGTAAGACTGCCGACCAGAAGGCCATCATTGACACCCTCAAGCAAGAGGGTAAGACACAGAAAGAAATTTCTGAACGAATAGGCTGTTCCCAGAGTGCTGTATCAAGGCACCTCAGTGGGAAGTCTGTGGGAAGGAAAAAGTGTGGCAAAAAACGCTGCACAACGAGAAGAGGTGACCGGACCCTGAGGAAGATTGTGGAGAAGGACCGATTCCAGACCTTGGGGGACCTGCGGAAGCAGTGGACTGAGTCTGGAGTAGAAACATCCAGAGCCCCCGTGCACAGGCGTGTGCAGGAGATGGGCTACAGGTGCCGCATTCCCCAGGTCAAGCCACTTTTGAACCAGAAACAGCGGCAGAAGCGCCTGACCTGGGCTACTGAGAAGCAGCACTGGACTTTTGGACAAATTTTGCATGTCATTCGGAAATCAAGGTGCCAGAGTCTGGAGGAAGACTGGGGAGAAGGAAATGCCAAAATGCCTGAAGTCCAGTGTCAAGTACCCACAGTCAGTGATGGTCTGGGGTGCCATGTCAGCTGCTGGTGTTGGTCCACTGTGTTTTATCAAGGGCAGGGTCAATGCAGCTAGCTATCAGGAGATTTTGGAGCACTTCATGCTTCCATCTGCTGAAAAGCTTTATGGAGATGAAGATTTCATTCTTCAGCACGACCTGGCACCTGCTCACAGTGCCAAAACCACTGGTAAATGGTTTACTGACCATGGTATTACTGTGCTCAATTGGCCTGCCAACTCTCCTGACCTGAACCCCATAGAGAATCTGTGGGATATTGTGAAGAGAAAGTTGAGAGACGCAAGACCCAACACTCTGGATGAGCTTAAGGCCGCTATCGAAGCATCCTGGGCCTCCATAACACCTCAGCAGTGCCACAGGCTGATTGCCTCCATGCCACGCCGCATTGAAGCAGTCATTTCTGCAAAAGGATTCCCGACCAAGTATTGAGTGCATAACTGAACATAATTATTTGAAGGTTGACTTTTTTTTTGTATTAAAAACACTTTTCTTTTATTGGTCGGATGAAATATGCTAATTTATTGAGATTTATTGAGAATTTTGGGTTTTCATGAGCTGTATGCCAAAATCATCAGTATTAAAACAATAAAAGACCTGAAATATTTCAGTTGGTGTGCAATGAATCTAAAATATATGAAAGTTTAATTTTTATCATTACATTAGGGAAAATAATTAACTTTATCACAATATGCTAATTTATTGAGAAGGACCTGTATATATGTATATGATTAAACATACATAAGCGCTAAAATAGGCTTTGTTTTGTAATGCAATATATATATATAATACATATATTAAAACTTTGACCAGTTTTATATTCTGAATGATTCATAACTATACTGTATACACATTTAAAATAATGAATAAATAAATCAGTAAATCTCAATTGCATAAAAGTTTCAAGTAAATATATCAGTTCAAAGAGGTTCAGCTTTCAAAACTGTTGTGTGACGTGAATTTTGATCTTGAGATTAAATTGATTCCCTTCAAATTGAGTTTATTTTTCTCACCCCATCGACATTTCCTACGTCATTTTTGCATTTCCACTAAATGTGTTTTGAAGAACATAATTTTTGCAGTGCATCAGCTGATGAAGGAAAGGGCTTTGGGTTTTGATTTAATGCTCTGATTACGCCGGTCACTTTTCTGCCGGTTTTAGCCGTTCTTCAGCCTCTGTCTGTCTGCTTTTCCCTTCGTTTTTTGTTCTCTGCTGTATTTATAGCGTCCTCTCATTCAGCGGCTCAATTTAACAGCTTCTAAAATCTCCTGAAGTGAATCAACGTCACAGACACCGTCTCAACCCGACTCTTAGGAAACTGTGATGTTATATTTAAATCTTATTTAACAGGTGAATCTCAAGCACGTGTTGTTTTTCACCCCAAAGTCAAAGGAAAAAATTATATCGCATTACAAAATGAAGCCTATTTTAGCACTTATGTATGATTAATCATAATGGAAATTGATGTAATGTTAATGAAAATGTAAAATCTTTGGCATTGTGACATTTTTAAGATGATTAAACATGCTATGTGTAAAAAACAACAACACTAAAAACAAGGTTTTGATTGTAGAATATCATGTAGTTAACGATTGGCTGGAGTGTCAGGCTTTTCCATGTGATGTTTTCTGCGTGAACATGCTCTTGCACTAATGCAACTTCTCATCTCAGCTTTATTTAATTAGAAAGATGCTGAAATGGCCTTGAGGGATAACGAGGAACGAGTCTAATTGTGCTTGTCGATTAACTCTTGGTTTTCAGCACATGGACCTGTGAGCGCGACAGTCATCACTCTTTTATTCTGAAAAACAATGTCTTGACAGCTGAGAATAGATGCATCTGATTCTCTCACTGTCTGTATTATTTACAGTCTGTCTCCATTTTTGTTTTAGTGTTTGTTTGTTTTTGGCATCACAAAAATGGTTCATGTTGCTTTAGCATTAGAATTGTGGCTAGGATTAAAGGACATAAATAATTGATATAAAGTAAAACGTACTCGGTTACTAACGTAACCTCGGTTCTCTCTAGAAGAGGGAACGAGTACTGCGTTCGTCAGAACGCTGCGGGAAAAGTCTCTTTTCACGAAATACTGAAGCAAAATTATCCTTAATTTTCATATTTGTAAAACGCATTGCGGCAGTGCACAGCCATGGCGAGACGGCTCGCTCACTCATTGGCTGTTCTGCGGCAACTGCATGAGCCTATCGAGCGAGGGCTGATGCAACATCAGACCAATGAGAGCGCTTCGCGCGCTCCTCGTCACATCCCGCCGAAACGGGTGTGGCCATCCCCTATAAAAGGAGCTCGAGTAGGCTGATTCAACTGGTTTTCATCGCCGAAGCGAACCAGAGCGAACCGCGCGCACGGCAGGGAACGCAGTACTCGTTCCCTCTTCTAGAGAGAACCGAGGTTACGTTAGTAACCGAGTACGTTCTCTTACGAGAGTTCTCTCGTACTGCGTTCGTCAGAACGCTGCGGGAACCACTTGCAAGACGCCGTGCGTGCTGGGATGAGAAAACACCGACCACTGGAAGCTAGTCCAGGTATACAGTGCATAATCACCCGGTAGACTCAGAGAGTCTGGAGGGGGGGGGGACCACCCTCAGATAGCTGCGTCCTAAGACGCGATATAACATCACATAGGCAGGGGGAGGCCTGGCTAATGTGGGAAATGTGGGTCTTACGCAATTTCGCCCAAATGGATGCGCCCTTAAGCGCGATACAACGTCACATAGGCAGGGAGAGCCTGGCTGATGTGGGAAATGTGGGACTTACACACTTTCGCCCAAATAGCTGCGTTCTAGACGCGATATAACATCACATAGGCAGGAGGGAGCCTGGCTCATGTGGGAAAAAGAACATGGGTCTTACACAATTCTGCCCAGAAAAACTTCGGCGGCGCTGTGCGTCTGCGATATCAGTGCCGTGCTCAGACAGCTGACTCGAATACACCGAAAAACTTGGCTTGCAAGTGCGGTGAAGTCTTCGGTGGCGTTGTGCGCCTGCGAAATCAGTGTCGTGGTAGACAGCTGATTCGGCTAAACCGAAAACAACCTGGCCTGCAAAGCGGGAACTTCTAGGTTGTAGAACCTTATGAATGTAGACGGCGAGGCCCAGCCCGCCGCCGTACATATTTCCTGTAAGGAAATCCCGCTAGACCAGGCCCACGATGAGGCAATGCCTCTCGTGGAATGCGCTCTAATGCCCAATGGGCACTGAAGGCCCTTGGTAGTATAAGCCATTGTTATGGCGTCAACCACCCACCTGGACAGGCTCTGTTTCGAAACAGCCGTTCCCTTGGAACGTCCACTGAACGAGACAAAGAGCTGCTCCGTCTGTCTGAAGGCAGCGGAGCGGGACACATAAGCTCTTAAAGCCCTAACGGGGCAAAGACAGCTCGAGTCCCCTTCCTCGTTTGATCCCGGCAGGGCAGACAGGGAAATAACCTGAGCCCTAAACGGAGTGTTGAGGGATTTTGGCACGTAGCCGTGCTTAGGTTTGAGTATGACTTTGGAGTCATTGGGCCCAAACTCCAAGCACGTTGGACTCACAGAGAGCGCGTGCAGATCGCCTATGCGCTTCACCGAAGCGAGGGCCATCAAAAACACCGTTTTGAAAGACAGATGTTTGAGGCTGACAGATTGGATAGGCTCAAAGGGAGGACCTTTCATGGCTGCCAAGACCGTAGAAAGGTCCCACACCGGGACTGAGGGAGGTCTGGGGGGATTCAGCCTCCTAGCTCCCCTGAGGAAGCGGATGACTAAATCGTTCCTTCCCAGTGACTGGCCTGGCGTTGCTGTCGAGCACGCTGCGATAGCCGCCACATAGACTTTGAGCGTGGAAGGGGATCTGCCCTTGTCCAACAGCTCTTGTAGGAAGGAGAGAACCTCCGTCACCTCACAATCGAGGGGTGACAGGCCCCGAGCTGTACACCAGCTGGAGAAAACCGACCACTTCGAGGCGTAAAGCCGCCTGGTGGAAGGCGCTCTAGCCTGAGTGATGGTGTTCAGCACTCCATCCGTGAGACTAACGGGTAACCGTTGAGCGTCCACGCATGAAGGGACCACAGCTCTGGGCGTGGGTGCCAAATCGAGCCCCTGGCCTGCGAGAGGAGATCTCTCCTCAATGGCACTGGCCATGGAGCGGAGTCTGCTAACTGCATCAGGACTGGAAACCAGGCTTGGTTGTCCCAGAACGGAGCTATAAGCAGTACTGGGCATTTCACTTCCCTGACTCGCTCCAGCACCTGAGGTAGGAGGGAGACTGGGGGAAACGCGTATAGCGGGCAGTGCGGCCACTTGTGGGACAGCGCGCTGTCTTTCTTTGAAAAGAACACGGGGCAATGAGCGTTTTCTGGGGACGCGAATAGGTCCACCTCCGCCCTGCCGAACCTCTGCCACAACAGCCGGACTGTTTGTGGGTGTAGAGACCATTCGCCCGTGGGAACATTGTTCCTGGACAGCCTGTCTGGACCCAGGTTGAGTGTCCCGGGCACATGCACCGCTCTCAGCGAGCTCAGGTTGCGCTGAGCCCATATTAGGAGGCGCTCGGCCAGCCTGCAAAGGGATCTGGATCCGAGCCCGCCCTGGCGATTTATGTAGGACACCACGGCCGTGTTGTCCGAGCGGACTACGACGTGTTGGTCCTTGATGTGGGGACAAAAGCGCGTCAGCGCGTTGTGAACTGCCAGCATTTCCAGGCAGTTGATATGATGGAGCTTTTCTCGTTCTGACCAAAGGCCAAAGAACGGCCTGCCCTCGAGCAGCGCTCCCCATCCCGAGGTGGATGCGTCCGTAGACACCACTTTCACTCTCGAGGAAGTCCCCAGGCTTACACCTGAACGGTACCAATCGCCCGCCGCCCATGGTCTCAGGGCTGCTGCGCAGTCTTGATCGACTTTGAGGCGCAATCGGCTGAGTGCCCACGCTCCGCGTGGCACTCGCGCTTTCAACCAGAACTGCAGAGGGCGCATGCGAAGCAGGCCCAGCTGGAGAACTGATGATGCTGAAGCCATGAGGCCCAGCATCCTCTGAAACCGTTTGAGCGGGATAATCGCACCGCAGCGGAAGGACCTCGCTGCGTGCTGTATGCGCAGCGCGCGCTGTTGCGACAGCCGCGCCGTCATAGAACGAGAGTCCAGAACGATGCCCAGAAACGATATAGTTTGACTGGGGTTCAGGGAGCTCTTCGTCCAATTGATCGTGATACCAAGATTCTCGAGGTGATCGAGTAGCATGGTTCTGTGCTCCACGAGCTGAGATCGTGATTGAGCTATGATCAGCCAGTCGTCCAAATAGTTCAGTACTCGCATGCCCCTGAGTCTGAGGGGAGCGAGCGCTGCGTCCATGCACTTCGTAAATGTACGGGGTGCCAGGGACAAGCCGAATGGCAGGACTGTATACTGGTATGCCCGACCCTCGAAGGCGAATCTCAAGAATCGCCTGTGGCGTGACGCTATCTGTATTTGAAAATACGCGTCCTTTAGATCTATCGACATAAACCAGTCTTCTCGGCGAATGTGCGCGAGGATTTTGCTGGTCGTGAGCATTTTGAAACTGCGTTTCACTAAAGCTCTGTTTAGTCGTCTTAGATCCAGTATGGGTCTGACACCACCGTCCTTTTTGGGGACTAGGAAGTATCTGCTGTATAGCCCCCCTTCGCTTTGAGCTTGGGATACATGTTGTATCGCCCCTTTGCTCAACAGTTTTGATATTTCGGTGCGAAGTAGGTGTGCTACTTCTGAATTCACCGTAGTTTCGACGCGCGCTGTGAAGCGTGGAGGGCGTCGACAAAACTGTAGCGAGAAGCCTCTCTTTATAATGTCTAGCACCCAGTCCGAAACCCCTGGAAGCGCGGCCCATGCGTCTGCATGGCCGGCTAAGGGCTGGATGCGAAGCGCGCTCTGTTCGCTGTGCGACGGCGGCGCTTCGGGGTGCGCTAGCATAGGCGTTACGCCTGAGACATTTGAGGCGGGGAGCGCGCTTAATACAGCGGGCAAAACGCTCATCCTCGACCGCGCTACAGTGTTTATCTGAGCGGGGGAGGACTGAGAAGGTCTCATGGGACTCATGCAGCCTACAAGTGAACGTGGGCGGGGACCGGGCACGTTTACTGCTTTGGCCGCGCTGTCTGCTTGAACAGAGCGGGCGCGCACAGGTCCCGTTTTTACAGGGAGCCTGTGGCTTGCCAGACATAGCGTTTGTGGGCACTGGGAAGTGGGCACTTTGACTATGTTTGGGGCGCGACCGAACTGAATCGATCTTATGAGTACGGGCCCTGTGTGCAGGGCTGTGCTTGTGTGTAGGGATGGGCACAGAGAAGTGGGCATCAACGCTACATTTATAGCACCATCGGCCGTGGCCGGGACACCAGAAAATACACTCTTTTCGGGATTTATCTGGGTAGCCGTAAAAACGGCTTTTGTGTGCAGGCAAGCGGGCAGCTGTGCGGGCTTGTGCTCTGCTGAGAGCGCTGAAGCAGTCGCGATTCCTGGGACTGAGACAGCGGTGCGCTTTGGTGAGGGCCCGGTCGCAACGGGGCTTACACACCTGCGCTTTCCTAGGCGTGCTAGGATTTCTTTGGGGCTTCCGGCTTCAACACAACTCTAGGTCGCGGCCCGCGGTGAGTGGGGCGGCGGCTAGTAGAGCGAGAGCGAGGGCGTGAACTGCGCTGCTGTCGCTGTGAGGAAGCGGCCGAAGGCGGGGGCTGAGGCTGTGAGCTCCGAGGGGCCTGTTTCTCACGGCCCGCTGCAGAACTGGGGCGCTTCGGCAGGAAGTGCTTGAACGCCTGTGACGCTTTTTGGGCTTCGGAAAATCTCTCCACGAGCTCGGAGAGAGAAGATCCAAAAAGGCCAGCGGAGGATAGCGGGGCGTCGAGGAACGCGTTGCGCTCTGCATCAGCCATCTCCGTGAGCGTCAGCCACAAATGCCTCTCGGCTACAGTAGCGGAAGCCATACAGCGTCCCATGGCTTGTGCTGCAGCCTTGGTAGCGCGGAGCGAAAGATCCGACGCGCTTCTCAGGTCCGCGATGCAGACAGCTTCAGGTCCTATCTCGTCCAGTTTGCGGAGGAGATCGCCTTGGAAAACCTGAAGCGTGGCCATGGTGTGCAAAGCCGATGCCGCCTGCCCAGCGGCGGAGAAGATCCGCGCGAGCATCGACGACGTCATGCGGCAGGCTTTTGACGGCAGCGCTGGCTTAGTCCGCCGTCCAACAGAGGGCGGGCAAAGGTGGGCCGCTATCGCCTGTTCCACCGGCGGCAGAGTGAGGTAGCCTCGGTCCTGAGCATTATCCAGGGAGGAAAATGCTGGGGATACAGACGAACGTGTTCGTGCTGAAAAGGGAGCGTTCCAGGCCTTCGCCACTTCTTCATGAAGCTCAGGAAGAAACGGAGCGGGCTTAGCCACAGGAGAAGTGCGCTCACCAGGGAGGAAGCTACCATCAAGCCGGGTGCGCGAGGGGAGTTCCGGTGCAGACCACTCGAGGCCGAGGCTCTCCGCGGCCAACACGAGTACTCGCATGAGCTCCCTCTCGATGCTAGCTCTAGCCGACGGCTTTCGGGCAGGAGGCGTGAGATCCGCAGAGCTCGCCCAGTCCTCACTGCCTGAAGCTAGCAGAGAGCAGGAATCCTTTTCGACCGACTCGACTTCAGAAACAACTTCCTCGAATGAAGCGGCGGCAGACTGCGGGCGCTGAGCATCGGGAAGTGCATCGGAGGAAGCCGGTGAAGCTGGCGGGCGAGCCGGCGAGCTTTGTCGGGAAGAGGTGGGTTCCGGGACCCGCTGCGAGCGGCGCTTCTTACGGCGCGGCATCGCGGCGGGGGGCGCAGGCTCGGAGAACTGTGCCAGGCGAGTCCGCAGAGTCGCCATCGGCAAAAGCTCGCAGTGAGGGCAGCCGCCGTCAGCGAGCGCGAGCGCTGCATGATCTTCGCCCAGACAGGAGACGCAAATAACATGACGGTCTCCCTCGGTGAGCGGGGCTCGGCACGAGCCACAGGATGGCATCTTGAAAAAGACGCGGCTCTTTTAGGGGTGAGTGTTCGGAGAACACTGCACACACACACACAGAAACAGAGCAGGAAAGGATATGAAGCGCCGGAAAGCGCAGCAGGTACGGCAGTAGAAGGCGGCGAAGGCCAGCGGCTTCAAGGGCTCGTCCCGCTGAAAAGCTTGCCTCGACGACGCTTGCTTCTTCCGTGATCCAGCGATGCGTGAGCTTCGCTGAAGAGATGAAAATCAGTTGAATCAGCCTACTCGAGCTCCTTTTATAGGGGATGGCCACACCCGTTTCGGCGGGATGTGACGAGGAGCGCGCGAAGCGCTCTCATTGGTCTGATGTTGCATCAGCCCTCGCTCGATAGGCTCATGCAGTTGCCGCAGAACAGCCAATGAGTGAGCGAGCCGTCTCGCCATGGCTGTGCACTGCCGCAATGCGTTTTACAAATATGAAAATTAAGGATAATTTTGCTTCAGTATTTCGTGAAAAGAGACTTTTCCCGCAGCGTTCTGACGAACGCAGTACGAGAGAACTCTCGTAAGAGAACAGCACTTTTCCAAATGAGTAGTTTTCATATGAAATAATATGAAAAAAAAAAAAAAAATGCAGTTAATTAGAATGCAAAATAAAATGCATTATAATACATTAAAATAATAAAATAAAATTAATAATTAGATAAAATACAAGACTTAAGTAATAAGTATGTATGTAAAAAGATTCACAACGTCTGCCAAATGGGGAAACTGTAAAATAATAATATTAATAAAACTATACGATTAAAGGACAAAAATAATTTATATAAAGTGGCACTTTAATGTTAAGTGAAAATAAAATATAAATTGTAAAATTAAATAAAATACTGTTAAATATAATAAATAATAAAATAAACACTAAAATAAATAAAAATAAGTAACATGAACAAAGTATAAAATAAATAATTAAATAAGAAATTTCTAAAAGTATTTAGTATCGTGTGTAATAATATATGCTTTGGTTAAAATGTCTGCCAAATGGTTAAATATAATATAATGTAATGTAAAAATATTAATACAATTATTTTAAATAACATTATTTAATAAATAAAAGACAATTCATTAAAAAATAATAAGATGAAAAACAAATCAATATGTCACGAACTGCTCAGAGACACAAAGTAGGAGATCCAAATGCAGCTTTATTGGCTGGGGCAATCCAGAGGCGTAATCCAAAGTACAGGCTAGGGTCATACACAGGCAGGTAGTCAAAACAAAGAAACAAACAAAACAAACAAAACAGGCAGGGACCAGAGGCAAGAGAGTAATCCAGGGACCAGAGGCAAGAGAGTAATCCAGGGAACAGGGCAAGATATCAAAAACCAAGGGCTCTCAAGGGCACTCCAGCTGGTGACCGTTACACAATACATTAAAATGATGAAATTATTTTTTATATAAAAATACCTTGAATGTAATGCCTAATGTAATTCAAATGTAAAATAATAATAATAATAATACAATTATATTAAATAACAGTATTGAATAAATAAATAAAATATAATAAAATAAAATAAAAATACAATTAAATAAATATTGGTTAAAACATCTGCCAAATTGATAAAATGTAAAAATCGAATCAAACAGAAGAGCGTGTCGCTAGCGATGTCAACGTCATGAGTTTGAATCTCAGGAAATGCTTGAGCTAATAAAATGTAAACCTTGAATGCAATGCAAGTCACTTTGGTTAAAACAAACAAAAACTAAATAAAATGCAGCTTAAACTAAGATTTGGTCAGACATGAGAAGTATTATGTAAATAATGTGTCTGTCTGTCTCTCTCAGATGCAGACAGACAGGACGCTAAAAACCTGTAAATGCTTGAGCTAATAAAATGTAGATTGCATTGAATACAGTGCAAGTTGCTTTGGATAAAAGCATCGCCAAATGCATGAATGTAAAACAAGCTTAAACTAAAATTTGGTCAGACATGAGAAGTGTTATGTATTATGTATGTAATGTGTGTGTATGTGTGTCTCTTTCTCAGATGCAGACAGACAGGACGCTATAAACCTGTTCCTGCAGGTCTTCCAGCCGTCAGAATCAAAGCCTCATCTCTGGGAACTGCCCACTGACTTCTACCTTCACCACAGTAACACCATGAGCCTCCCATACCAGCGACACAGGTAATATTACACCGACTGAGTGAATATCAGCTTGTGTTACACCAACTGAGTGAATATCAGCTTGTGTTACACCGACTGAGTGAATGTCAGCTTGTGTTACACCGACTGAGTGAACGTCAGTTTGTGTTACACCGACTGAGTGAATATCAGCTTGTGTTACACCGACTAAGTGAATGTCAGCTTGTGTTACACCGACTGAGTGAATATCAGCTTGTGTTACACCGACTGAGTGAATGTCAGCTTGTGTTACACCGACTGAGTGAACGTCAGTTTGTGTTACACCGACTGAGTGAACGTCAGTTTGTGTTACACCGACTGAGTGAATGTCAGCCTCTGTTACACCGACTGAGTGAATATCAGCTTGTGTTACACCAACTGAGTGAATGTCAGCTTGTGTTACACCAACTGAGTGAACGTCAGCCTGTGTTACACCGACTAAGTGAATGTCAGCTTGTGTTACACCGACTGAGTGAATATCAGCTTGTGTTACACCGACTGAGTGAATGTCAGCTTGTGTTACACCGACTGAGTGAACGTCAGTTTGTGTTACACCGACTGAGTGAATGTCAGCCTCTGTTACACCGACTGAGTGAATATCAGCTTGTGTTACACCGACTGAGTGAACGTCCACTTGTGTTACACCAACTGAGTGAATGTCAGCTTGTGTTACACCGACTGAGTGAACGTCAGTTTGTGTTACACCGACTGAGTGAATATCAGTTTGTGTTACACCGACTAAGTGAATGTCAGCTTGTGTTACACCGACTGAGTGAATGTCAGTTTGTGTTACACCGACTGATTGAATGTCAGCTTGTGTTACACCGACTAAGTGAATGTCAGCTTGTGTTACACCGACTGAGTGAATGTCAGCTTGTGTTACACCAACTGAGTGAACGTCAGCTTGTGTTACACCAACTGAGTGAACGTCAGCTTGTGTTACACCAACTGAGTGAACGTCAGCTTGTGTTACACCAACTGAGTGAACGTCAGCTTGTGTTACACCAACTGAGTGAACGTCAGCTTGTGTTACACCGACTGAGTGAACGTCAGCTTGTGTTACACCGACTGAGTGAACGTCAGCTTGTGTTACACCAACTGAGTGAACGTCAGCTTGTGTTACACCGACTGAGTGAACGTCAGCTTGTGTTACACCAACTGAGTGAACGTCAGCTTGTGTTACACCAACTGAGTGAACGTCAGCTTGTGTTACACCAACTGAGTGAACGTCAGCTTGTGTTACACCGACTGAGTGAACGTCAGCTTGTGTTACACCGACTGAGTGAACGTCAGCTTGTGTTACACCAACTGAGTGAACGTCAGCTTGTGTTACACCGACTGAGTGAACGTCAGCTTGTGTTACACCGACTAAGTGAATGTCAGCTTGTGTTACACCAACTGAGTGAACGTCAGCTTGTGTTACACCGACTGAGTGAATGTCAGCTTGTGTTACACCAACTGAGTGAATGTCAGCTTGTGTTACACCGACTGATTGAACGTCAGCTTGTGTTACACCAACTGAGTGAACGTCAGCTTGTGTTACACCAACTGAGTGAACGTCAGCTTGTGTTACACCAACTGAGTGAACGTCAGCTTGTGTTACACCGACTGAGTGAACGTCAGCTTGTGTTACACCAACTGAGTGAACGTCAGCTTGTGTTACACCAACTGAGTGAACGTCAGCTTGTGTTACACCGACTGAGTGAACGTCAGCTTGTGTTACACCGACTGAGTGAACGTCAGCTTGTGTTACACCAACTGAGTGAACGTCAGCTTGTGTTACACCAACTGAGTGAACGTCAGCTTGTGTTACACCGACTGAGTGAACGTCAGCTTGTGTTACACCGACTGAGTGAACGTCAGCTTGTGTTACACCGACTGAGTGAACGTCAGCTTGTGTTACACCGACTGAGTGAACGTCAGCTTGTGTTACACCGACTGAGTGAATGTCAGCTTGTGTTACACCGACTGATTGAATGTCAGCTTGTGTTACACCGACTGAGTGAACGTCAGCCTGTGTTACACCGACTGAGTGAACGTCAGCTTGTGTTACACCGACTGAGTGAACGTCAGCTTGTGTTACACCGACTGAGTGAACGTCAGCTTGTGTTACACCGACTGAGTGAACGTCAGCCTGTGTTACACCGACTGAGTGAATGTCAGCTTGTGTTTTCTCAGTTTGGAGACTGTAGAAAAACTGAGAAAATAGACGGTTGTGTCTAGGGTTGCATATCGTTTGAATTTTAACGATTCCGATTCCTAATTTCAATTCCATTAAGGTAAAAAAAAAAAAAAAACTTTAGATATCATTCAAATTTAGTCTTTTAAAACATTTAATTGTGGCTGAATATCCTGAACAGAAATTAACAGGCTAAAGAACACTTACACAAGGAACTTATTTAAAAATTCCATAGAAAAACAACAAGCCTAACTAATATACATTTCAAGCTTTATTAAAGACAAGTAAACACTCACTAATTAAAAAAGAACAAATAAAAAATTAGCAATCGCAAAAAATAGATACAACTGAACAAAGATACGACTGAAATAAAAACAGTGTTTTAAGATTTTCAGGTATTCAGGTTCACAAACTAATCAGATATAAAATAACACTGCAGTTTATAAATAAAATATACATTACAAATATAGTTCGGCAAGAATATTAGTGTTATTATAGGGAATATTAGTGTTATTATAGAGCGGGAATATTAGTGTTATTGTAGAGCGGGAATATTAGTGTTATTATAGGGAATATTAGTGTTATTATAGAGCGGGAATATTAGTGTTATTATAGAGGAATATTAGTGTTATTATAGAGCGGGAATATCAGTGTTATTATAGAGCGGGAATATTAGTGTTATTATAGAGGAATATTAGTGTTATTATAGAGCGGGAATATCAGTGTTATTATAGAGCGGGAATATCAGTGTTAATATAGAGCGGGAATATCAGTGTTATTATAGAGCGGGAATATTAGTGTTATTATAGAGCGGGAATATTAGTGTTATTATAGAGCAGGAATATTAGTGTTATTATAGAGCAGGAATATTAGTGTTATTATAGAGCAGGAATATTAGTGTTATTATAGAGCAGGAATATCAGTGTTATTATAGAGCAGGAATATTAGTGTTATTATAGAGCGGGAATATTAGTGTTATTATAGAGCAGGAATATCAGTGTTATTATAGAGCGGGAATATCAGTGTTAATATAGAGCGGGAATATCAGTGTTATTATAGAGCGGGAATATTAGTGTTATTATAGAGCGGGAATATTAGTGTTATTATAGAGCGGGAATATCAGTGTTAATATAGAGCGGGAATATCAGTGTTAATATAGAGCGGGAATATCAGTGTTATTATAGAGCGGGAATATTAGTGTTATTATAGAGCAGGAATATTAGTGTTATTATAGAGGAATATTAGTGTTATTATAGAGCAGGAATATCAGTGTTATTATAGAGCGGGAATATCAGTGTTATTATAGAGCGGGAATATCAGTGTTAATATAGAGCGGGAATATCAGTGTTATTATAGAGCGGGAATATTAGTGTTATTATAGAGCGGGAATATTAGTGTTATTATAGAGCGGGAATATCAGTGTTAATATAGAGCGGGAATATCAGTGTTATTATAGAGCGGGAATATCAGTGTTATTATAGAGCGGGAATATTAGTGTTATTATAGAGCAGGAATATTAGTGTTATTATAGAGAGGAATATTAGTGTTATTATAGAGCAGGAATATTAGTGTTATTATAGAGCAGGAATATTAGTGTTATTATAGAGCAGGAATATCAGTGTTATTATAGAGCAGGAATATTAGTGTTATTATAGAGCGGGAATATCAGTGTTATTATAGAGCGGGAATATCAGTGTTAATATAGAGCGGGAATATCAGTGTTATTATAGAGCGGGAATATTAGTGTTATTATAGAGCGGGAATATTAGTGTTATTATAGAGCGGGAATATCAGTGTTAATATAGAGCGGGAATATCAGTGTTAATATAGAGCGGGAATATCAGTGTTATTATAGAGCGGGAATATTAGTGTTATTATAGAGCAGGAATATTAGTGTTATTATAGAGCAGGAATATTAGTGTTATTATAGAGCGGGAATATCAGTGTTATTATAGAGCGGGAATATTAGTGTTATTATAGAGCGGGAATATTAGTGTTATTATAGAGCGGGAATATTAGTGTTATTATAGAGCGGGAATATTAGTGTTATTATAGAGCGGGAATATCAGTGTTATTATAGAGCGGGAATATTAGTGTTGTTATAGAGCGGGAATATCAGTGTTATTATAGAGACGGCAGGAATATTAGTGTTATTATAGAGCGGGAATATTAGTGTTATTATAGAGCGGGAATATTAGTGTTATTATAGAGCGGGAATATTAGTGTTGTTATAGAGCGGGAATATCAGTGTTATTATAGGGCGGGAATATCAGTGTTATTATAGAGCGGGAATATCAGTGTTATTATAGAGCGGGAATATCAGTGTTATTATAGAGCGGGAATATCAGTGTTATTATAGAGCGGGAATATCAGTGTTATTATAGAGCGGGAATATCAGTGTTATTATAGAGACGGCAGGAATATTAGTGTTATTATAGAGATGTGAACGCATTTTCTGTATGGTTCAGACTTTCAGACCATTTACAGGAGGTTCCGGTGGTTCCCGCAGGATTGCTCGCTCTTCTCCTCCTTTCCTGCCGGCGATGATGAAATGTTCGCACAACGAGGACGTTCATTTGGCGAATGTGAACTCGCCTCGAGTATAGCTGGAGCTGCAGGGAGTAATGCCGTAATAATAACAGTATAGTGGGAACGATATGCGTCTGTTCATTCATTCCTGTTAAAGTTTCCCGTCGAACTGACAACACGCTGACATCAGACGCACGTCCGTTTACAAACCAATCAATGTCAGATGCAGCCCACAGAGATGATGACGACAGGACGCAAGTGTGTATGAAAGTTCTTTAGTGCGCTCGCATAATTGCAGTGTGAAACCAAACCAAAACTAACCAAATGTATGAAATGTATCAAACATGAACTTTGGTGCGGACCTTCAGGTGTGAAAGCGCCCTCAGTTGTGACTTCACTAGTGATGCTTGCCGTAGTAAACGGCAGTATGAACAGGTTCTGGTTGGTGTTTCATTGCCTTTAGATCGTAAAGTGTGTAAACATCAAAATGTTTTTTCCGCCTCGTTTCGTCCATCCATTCCTCTCTGGAGTTTGTGCTTTATTCTTTTATTGCCCTGATGTTAAAGAAGTGTGTGTGTGTGTGTCCCATGACCCAGTTTAGTGTCCTGCAGTCGGACTCCGCGTGTCTTAGTGATGCCGCTTGCGTAATGGACGATGTGACAAAGCCTTACGCTGATGGTTCGACTATTATCAGACACAAAACGAAATGAAACGAGTCTGACCTGTTTACGGAAATTGTATTGTCAGATCGTCTCTGAAAGGACAGTTCGTGTTCGAGGACACACACACACACACATGTGTTTCCATTCAGTCCCCTGATCGCCAGCACAGTGTGTTCATGTGTGTGTGTGAGTCGTACTGAACTTCACCCTTAAATCACAAGAAACAAACGTATAATACTTTTAGTTCCTGTTAAGATTTTTGCATTGATATTATTATTTTTTGTAAATATCAACTCAAATTCTCACTACTGTAGTGCAAAAAATAATAATACAGGGTTCGTACAAGTTCGATATTATAAATTGAAAAGTATATCTACACACTACTCCTTCTTCTTCTTCTTCTTCTTCTTCTTCTTCTTCTTCTTCTTCTTATATAAATACATATTTATTTATTTATTTATTTATTGTGTAATATATTACCAATATACATTTTATTATATAATATTATAATAAATTACACACACACACACACACATATGCATATATACAATTTATTTGTTAAAATGAAAAAAAAAATATATATATATATTTGAGATATATAAACGATTATAGAATTATTATAATATATATAATAAAATTTATATTTGTAATTTAATATAAATAAATATATATGTGTATATATTTATTAATGGAAATGTGTGTGTGTGTGTGTATATATATATATATATATATATATATATATATATATATATATATATATATATATATATATATATATATATATATATATATATATAACACACATTAGTACAGTATATGCAAATACATTGAATTAATTAATTTATTTTTAATTTATTAATTTACAAAAAATGTATTTATGCCCGGTTTAATTCAAATATACACATGTTATAATTTACATGTGTGTGTCATGTATATATGTGTATATTAATCATTTAAATGTTTTATATATTATATTATTATATAATTGGTAACACTTCACAATAAGGTTTAATTTGTTAATATTAGCCAACATGAACTTGAGCAATACATTTGTTACTGTATTTATTAATGTTTGTTAGGATTTGTTACTAAAAATAGTTAATGCACTGTGAACTGACATGAACAAACAATTAATAACTAATGTTAACAAATGCAACTTTAGATTTGAATAATGGATTAGTAAATGTTGAAATTAACATTAAAAAATATTAATAAATGCTGTAAAAGCTGTAGAATTATTAGTTCATGTTAACTAAAGAAACCTTAATGTAAAGTGTTACCATACAATCATTTTTCTAAATGTTACAATTATATATTTCTGTGTTACCCTGCCCTTTACAAAGCAGTATTGATGTGATACCATGGTACAGATCGTAATATCATGGTACTTTGATATTTCCTATAACCATGTTCATATACTGCCATATTACATGCATGTCTGTAAAACTGTAGTATTACCATGGTACAACTTCCCACAATGTCATGGAGTTGCTATTGTAGCGATTCGTGCGGGTTCACGTCATCTGTGTGTTTTTCTCCTGCAGTTACACACACTGGTGGTCTGACGGAGTGCTGGCGTTCCTCCCGTTACCGTATGATGAAGGTGATCACTTTACACAGCCATAAACACCGATATGAGAGACGTGAGGTTACATATTAACCAGAAACCCCAGTGAGCCCCTCGCTGTCGTTCACTTCAGACTTAAAATGTCCTGATCATTTACTCTCCTCCACGTCATACAAGATGTTCACGTCTTTCTTTCTTCAGTCGGAAAAGATATGAAAACTTTGGAAATATCGAGATATCATTTTTTGTCAATATTGCACACCCCTAATGTACAGCATTAATTTTATTTCTTCAGGTCTTAAAAAGGTCTTAAATGTGCCTTTAAGACGTGTGCAGAACCCTGTGATTGACTGATATGAGTTCTGTGTGTTGATCATAGAGAGTTTCTGAGTGTGTTTGTGTGTTTCAGCCCAGTGTGAGAACAACAGAAGGAAGGTTGTGGTGAAGCGTGTGAACCGATATGACGAGAGCATCGACATCTACACCGAATCCTTCAAACCGTACGAGCTCACCTCGTTCGACGACACTTTCAGCATCGCCATGACCAACTCCTCGAGGTCAGAGGTCACACACCGTTACGTGAACACACACTTCTCAACCTGAGCTTTTCATGCTGGGGGCTTCAAGACATTTTATTTAAAAAAAAACTCTTTAAATGTAAAATCTATGAGTAAAATATTGTTAAAAGTACATATTATTTTGTGTTTTATATTTAAGTATTTATTTATTTATGTATTAAAATGTAATCTAAATTTTAAATATTTAAGGAAATAATTCTAGCAAATATTTATTTTTGCATTTGTTTGTTTATTTAAATGAGTATTTAATTAAATATTAATTTAAATATTTAATCGATTAAAGTAAATATTTAATTGATTAAAGTAAATATTTATTTGTTTATTTTTATTTACTTATTTATTTATTTGAATTAATATTCAATTAAATATCAATTTAAATGTTTAAGTAAATATTAAAGTATTTATTTATTTGAATGAATTCTTAAGTAAATGATTTAAAAATGAAGGTTAATATTTATTTATAATATTATCTTTTGTTTGTTTGTTTGTTTATTTATGTAAATAAATATTTAAGTAAAAAGCTATTTAAATATCTAAATATTAACTAAAATAATTATTTTTTAAATGAATATTCAAGTAAATAGTTATTTAAATATTACTGTAAATATTTATTCATTAGTTTATTTTTTTAATATTTATTTAAATGAATACTCAAGTAAATTAAATTTAAATGTTTAAGTAAATATTAATTAAAGTACATATTTATTTAAACTAATTCTTAAGTAAATATTTATTTATTTATATTCATCATATTTTGTTTTTACCATTATATTTATTTAAATGAATGTTTAAGTAAAAAGCAATTTAAATATTTAAGTAAATATGAATTTAATATTAAAGTAAATATTTATTTGTTTACTTATTTAAATGGATATTACAGTAAAAATCTATTTAATTATTGAAGTAAATATTTATTTCTTACGGGTTTGGAACGAGATGAGTGCGAGTAAATGATGACACAACTTTCATTTTTGCTGAACTATCCCTTTAAATGCTGTTTGTGCTCACAATGTTTTTCTACATTTACCAAAAAAGATTAATATTCATGCTTATGCATAATTTCTCTTTCTTGTGTTTTATTTTAGGGACTTCATGCCGAAGTCTGTCGGGCTCGACCCCAGTCCGTTTACAGTTCGCAAACCAGACGAGAGCGCGAAGTCTGTGTTGGGGTGAGTTTGAGATATTCATTATTAAATGTATTATGAAGTGCACGGGCAACTTCTGAGTCAGTGAAACTGTTTTCACCGTGTTTTTGTGTGACGTTTAAAGAGCACCTATGATGCTTTTTGTCCATGTTCATCTGTCTTCAGTGTGTAGTGTTGCTGTTAGAGCCTGAGAAGCTCCAGTTCTTCTCTATATCAGAGTCAGTGTTCCTGAACTCCTGAAACGCCTCCACTGTATCTTGAGTTTCTTCCGGGAACGAACACGTCACAATATTCCTCATTATAATAATTAAATTATTCATTAGGTATACCTAATGGACGCATTGTTTCATCTGCATTGTTCTATCCTTTGCTGCCAGAAAAAATGTTTTAGTTAAAGGGATAGTTCACTTTGAAATTAATTTTTGATATGTTTTAGCTTACCTCAAGGGCATCCAAGATGTAGGTGTCTTTGTTTCCACAGTAGTTTCAATTTTGATATTTTTAGGTCAAACCGTTCTTGTCTGTCAGTCATATAATGCAGGTCTATGGTCACTGTCTCAAAACACAAGCACAGAGTCCAAATTAAAACAATTCCCCATCGTCCAAATGAAACAATTCCCCATCATAAGTACACATTGATGGCCTAAGACACGAAACGAGCGGTTTGTGTGAGAAAACGAACAGTATTTATATAGTTGTTATCTCTTGAAAACAGCACACGTCCAAATGATCTGACGGCGCAGGCGGGTATAGATATAAACATAGATGTCGCCTTGGCTACGGTTTCGTTCCAATGAACTGCAGTAGCGAAGGCGACATCTAGTGTATACCAGTGGCGTAGCCACGAGGGGGCCTGGGTGGGCCTAGGCCCCCTCATTTATATGTCCGGCCCCCTCAGATTTCTGATGGCTTAAAATAAAATAATAAAAATAAAAAATTATTGATGTGTTAGTCTAATTGATAGATTTATCAATCAAAATACTGCGCGGTAAAATGCGGCTGTTTTCAAACTTGATTTGACGTGTTGGGCGAAACGTAGCCTACGCTGTCATCTTCGCGTGAGAGTTCATGCGGTGAATGGCAGCGTTGTGCAAAGTACAATATTACGCACGAAAAGATGAGCGAGAAGGAGAAAATAAGCCATCTACATCTGAGTTTGCTTCAGCTTACTACAAGACGACAGCGAGTGAAGCGGCTAGGAGACAGAAACGCACATTTCATCACAGAATAACGGTGAGACTTCGACTCAGATCGGCACATTGCGCAATGACTTGTTTGCAATTGATGAACCGCCTTCACAACCATTGATGACCACATTTCCTGTATAGCCTATCTGTTGTATATGAAGAGTTTGGTTTCAAAACGCGATAAATTCATTATGATTAATTTTGAGTAATAATGTGTTTTCTTTACCAAGAGAGTGGAAAGATTAAAACCACTATTTTTTGTTTCAAACTTTCACATAGCATATTTTAGGTTATAATAACATAATTTCAAATCCATATTTTTATTTTCAAATATTTATTATAAAAAAGGATTCCCCCCAAAATGCAATAAATTCATGACACCTTTTTTTCCAAAATGCAATTAATCCATTGAATCAATATAAAAGTTTTTATATTTTAACTGTGGAAATACACAACAAAGGAAGTTGATCCACATATGACAGCCTCTGAACTTAGTCAATACTAATCTTATATAGCCCTACAGGCACTGGACTAAAAATAGCCGACATTCACCATTGCTAAGAAATTGCCTAGCCTACCTCCTGAACTTTTTTGACAGCGATCAGCTGTAAAATGGCTTGGTCCTGCTCGGTTTTCGTTGACTTTGAGTAAAACAATTGAAAGTTTTTTAAAAGATCCCCTGGGGTCGTGTCAGCGTGACAGAAGTTTGATGCTGTCGTGTGAGAACAAGCAACAGTCGAGATTTTTCCTCCTCCAGCGTGCCTCATCTTCTTAATCTCCTCAAGTAGCCTAAATTATTAGATTTCGATGGCTTACGTTTCTTCCCCACCGCAGAAACCACCACAGGGTCACCAATGCCGTCAAAATTATTATTATTATTTTTTGTGGATCACAAAGTAGAAGGAAAACTAGAATGCCGGGTTTATTCAAAGCGCCGCCGTTACGGTTTACAGAGCGTGGAATGGTGCGCTGACTGCGTGGATATCGCATTTTACGTAAAATAAAAAATGGACTTTTCAACACCGACCAGAATACAATACAGATTTTTGCGGGAACTAATATATATATATATATATATATTTAACGTTTATCGCGTTTTGGAACCAAACTCTTATTTGCTGAGTAAGATGACATCATTGACACTTTTTAAAATCGCCCTTGTAGGCTAGGCTACTTCATGTAAAAGATAATAATCGCGGAGCTATGTCCTAGGCTGCTATAGCCTAGGCTATATATATATATATATATATATATATATATATATATATATATATATATATATATATATATATATATATATATATATATTAGTTGCCCCCTCATTTTAAGATGGGCCCCCCCAAAAATAAAATTCTGGCTACGCCCCTGGTGTATACATCTATACCCGCCCGCGCCGTCAGATCATTTGGACGTGTGCTGTTTTCAAGAGATAACAACGATATAAATACTGTTCGTTTTCTCACACAAACCGCTCGTTTCGTGTCTTAGGCCATCAATGTGTACTTATGATGGGGAATTGTTTCATTTGGACTCTGTGCTTGTGTTTTGAGACAGTGACCATCGACCTGCATTATATGACTGACAGACAAGAACGGTTTGACCTAAAAATATCAAAATTGAAACTACTGCGGAAACAAAGACACCTACATCTTGGATGCCCTTGAGGTAAGCTAAAACATATCAAAAATTAATTTCAAAGTGAACTATCCCTTTAATTGGATCCGTGATAAATCTCCATCTCTTAAAGGTTGACATTAGGTCACTTTTGACTTTTGTATTCACTTTTGATCTTACCGATGTCTTACATCAAAAAACATGCCAGTTTTATAAAGTCTGGACGCCATATCTGGACTATTTGGAAACTCATCTTCGCCCTTTTATTAAGTAATTTTGTGTATAACACTCTGGACGTTGAACCTTTGTCCTCTTCTGCATCTTTTTAAAATATGTAATTGTTTTGTTTTTATTCTCTAATGTTTTATTATGGTGTAGTCCTGTTTTATATACAAATCTGAGCTATTGGCGTTCCTTTATTTTATTTAATTTTTTTGTGATGTCTTGTTATATTTGTATTATAATGAAAATTCAATAAACATGATTAAAAAAATCTAATAAAATTAATGCGCAGAATAAAGGGGCGGGGCCTGGTTGAGTGAGTTAGTAGTGTGTTAAACTGGTGGTTATGGTAAGGGGCGGGACATTTCCCAAACACACTCGAAGCGCTCGACCAATCACAACACACTGATCCAGCTGAGCAAAAAAAAAAACAATGTCAATATGTGAAAAATAATACACCCTCTTTAAGAAAAACACACACTCTCATGTGCAGTCCGTGACCTTCTCTGCTGGAAAACCAATCAGGGATTTCACTCGTGTTTCTAGCGTGTGAATATTTATCGTGCATAAGCAGCTGTCTGATGTTGTTCAGAACGGGAATCTACCTTATGTACTTGAAAACAAGTTGATTTGTGCTTTAATATGCTTTAATATGATAAATATTGAGATCTGTGTGCGCTGAGCTTCTCTTCCCGGCACTGTTTCCTGCAGGAGTTTGTTTTTGCGGCCACAATAATGCCAAATATATACTTAATAATCAGGAGCACCGCTGTTGAATCTCCATTGGCAAAAACAACAATTAAGTACAGTGTGTATATATATGTATATATGTATGTGTATATGTATAAGTTGTGAGATTGTGAATTGTAATGAAAGGGAAAGATTGGCACATAAACAATATAATGATAGTAAAAATTCAACAACTTTATACTTTTATTCAGGCATTAAATTAATCAAAAGTGATAGTTAAGACATTTATAATGTTGTTACAAAAGATTATATTTAAAATAAATGCTGTAATTTAGAATTTTCTATTGAAAATTCAGTTTTGCCGTCATAGGAATACAATTTTAAATATATTACAATAGTACATTTTAAATATGTATGTATTAAATATTCTATTATCTATTATATATATACACACACACACACACACATATACAGTCAAACCAAAATTTAATCAGGTACCTTTAACATTTCTCATATTATCACAGTTTATTCGCTATAGTTTAGAAAATGGTAATAAAATATGACGAACTCAGTTGATATTTGACTGGTTTTGTCCGTCCTTCTGTTAGACTGTCTCACACATGAATTATGTTGAATATCTGTCAGCTGTTAAATTTAACTACACTATTATATAATATCAGTTTAGCTCAACCAATCACCAAGCAATGCTGCATTTTGTTCAGTCTGTGTGTAATAATATCACGATACAGCAATTCTGCGATAATCAATATATTACTACACAATCCTATAATGATACATCTCGATATCTGTGTAAATATGAAAACAAAATGCCAATGAAAAGGTAAAGTGCAGGTTTTCTCTCTTTATTCAAGTCCAAAACTGTTAGAAAACAGCACAAAAAGTTTTTCAGTCTGTAAATTAAACATTTTACACTTTTTAAAAGCTGAAACTTTTCTTTCTGTGTAAGCTGCCACATCTGACTGCTTGACTTTAGGGTTAGGGTTAGTTCAGTGCATTGATGAACAGTGACGCAAGAAACCACCTGCATATTCAAAAGTGGCTCTTAGGGCCCTAGTTTACCGATCTAAGCGGATGGTCTAAAGCGCAAGTGATGAGGGGAAAAATGGTCGGCGCTCCCGGCGCATGATCTAAAAGAGTCGTCTCTATTCTCTTAATGAGTAACGGGTGTGTTTAGTCTCTATTCTCTTAATGAGTAACGGGTGTGTTTAGTCTCTATTCTCTTAATGAGTAACGGGTGTGTTTAGTCTCTATTCTCTTAATGAGTAACGGGTGTGTTTAGTCTCTATTCTCTTAATGAGTAACGGGTGTGTTTTGTCTCTATTCTCTTAATGAGTAACGGGTGTGTTTAGTCTCTATTCTCTTAATGAGTAACGGGTGTGTTTAGTCTCTATTCTCTTAATGAGTAACGGGTGTGTTTAGTCTCTATTCTCTTAATGAGTAACGGGTGTGTTTTGTCTCTATTCTCTTAATGAGTAACGGGTGTGTTTTGTCTCTATTCTCTTAATGAGTAACGGGTGTGTTTTGTCTCTATTCTCTTAATGAGTAACGGGTGTGTTTAGTCTCTATTCTCTTAATGAGTAACGGGTGTGTTTAGTCTCTATTCTCTTAATGAGTAATGGGTGTGTTTTGTCTCTATTCTCTTAATGAGTAACGGGTGTGTTTTGTCTCTATTCTCTTAATGAGTAACGGGTGTGTTTTGTCTCTATTCTCTTAATAAGTAACGGGTGTGTTTAGTCTCTATTCTCTTAATGAGTAATGGGTGTGTTTTGTCTCTATTCTCTTAATGAGTAACGGGTGTGTTTTGTCTCTATTCTCTTAATGAGTAACGGGTGTGTTTAGTCTCTATTCTCTTAATGAGTAACGGGTGTGTTTAGTCTCTATTCTCTTAATGAGTAACGGGTGTGTTTAGTCTCTATTCTCTTAATAAGTAACGGGTGTGTTTAGTCTCTATTCTCTTAATGAGTAACGGGTGTGTTTTGTCTCTATTCTCTTAATGAGTAACGGGTGTGTTTAGTCTCTATTCTCTTAATGAGTAACGGGTGTGTTTAGTCTCTATTCTCTTAATAAGTAACGGGTGTGTTTAGTCTCTATTCTCTTAATGAGTAACGGGTGTGTTTAGTCTCTATTCTCTTAATGAGTAACGGGTGTGTTTTGTCTCTATTCTCTTAATGAGTAACGGGTGTGTTTTGTCTCTATTCTCTTAATGAGTAACGGGTGTGTTTAGTCTCTATTCTCTTAATAAGTAACGGGTGTGTTTAGTCTCTATTCTCTTAATGAGTAACGGGTGTGTTTTGTCTCTATTCTCTTAATGAGTAACGGGTGTGTTTAGTCTCTATTCTCTTAATGAGTAACGGGTGTGTTTTGTCTCTATTCTCTTAATGAGTAACGGGTGTGTTTTGTCTCTATTCTCTTAATGAGTAACGGGTGTGTTTAGTCTCTATTCTCTTAATGAGTAATGGGTGTGTTTTGTCTCTATTCTCTTAATGAGTAACGGGTGTGTTTTGTCTCTATTCTCTTAATGAGTAACGGGTGTGTTTAGTCTCTATTCTCTTAATGAGTAACGGGTGTGTTTTGTCTCTATTCTCTTAATGAGTAACGGGTGTGTTTAGTCTCTATTCTCTTAATGAGTAATGGGTGTGTTTTGTCTCTATTCTCTTAATGAGTAACGGGTGTGTTTTGTCTCTATTCTCTTAATAAGTAACGGGTGTGTTTTGTCTCTATTCTCTTAATGAGTAACGGGTGTGTTTAGTCTCTATTCTCTTAATAAGTAACGGGTGTGTTTAGTCTCTATTCTCTTAATGAGTAACGGGTGTGTTTTGTCTCTATTCTCTTAATGAGTAACGGGTGTGTTTAGTCTCTATTCTCTTAATGAGTAACGGGTGTGTTTTGTCTCTATTCTCTTAATGAGTAACGGGTGTGTTTAGTCTCTATTCTCTTAATGAGTAACGGGTGTGTTTAGTCTCTATTCTCTTAATAAGTAACGGGTGTGTTTAGTCTCTATTCTCTTAATGAGTAACGGGTGTGTTTTGTCTCTATTCTCTTAATGAGTAACGGGTGTGTTTAGTCTCTATTCTCTTAATGAGTAACGGGTGTGTTTAGTCTCTATTCTCTTAATAAGTAACGGGTGTGTTTAGTCTCTATTCTCTTAATGAGTAACGGGTGTGTTTAGTCTCTATTCTCTTAATGAGTAACGGGTGTGTTTTGTCTCTATTCTCTTAATGAGTAACGGGTGTGTTTTGTCTCTATTCTCTTAATGAGTAACGGGTGTGTTTAGTCTCTATTCTCTTAATAAGTAACGGGTGTGTTTAGTCTCTATTCTCTTAATGAGTAACGGGTGTGTTTTGTCTCTATTCTCTTAATGAGTAACGGGTGTGTTTAGTCTCTATTCTCTTAATGAGTAACGGGTGTGTTTTGTCTCTATTCTCTTAATGAGTAACGGGTGTGTTTTGTCTCTATTCTCTTAATGAGTAACGGGTGTGTTTAGTCTCTATTCTCTTAATGAGTAATGGGTGTGTTTTGTCTCTATTCTCTTAATGAGTAACGGGTGTGTTTTGTCTCTATTCTCTTAATGAGTAACGGGTGTGTTTAGTCTCTATTCTCTTAATGAGTAACGGGTGTGTTTTGTCTCTATTCTCTTAATGAGTAACGGGTGTGTTTAGTCTCTATTCTCTTAATGAGTAACTGGGTGTGTTTTGTCTCTATTCTCTTAATGAGTAACGGGTGTGTTTTGTCTCTATTCTCTTAATGAGTAACGGGTGTGTTTTGTCTCTATTCTCTTAATGAGTAACGGGTGTGTTTTGTCTCTATTCTCTTAATAAGTAACGGGTGTGTTTAGTCTCTATTCTCTTAATGAGTAACGGGTGTGTTTTGTCTCTATTCTCTTAATGAGTAACGGGTGTGTTTAGTCTCTATTCTCTTAATGAGTAACGGGTGTGTTTTGTCTCTATTCTCTTAATGAGTAACGGGTGTGTTTTGTCTCTATTCTCTTAATGAGTAACGGGTGTGTTTAGTCTCTATTCTCTTAATGAGTAATGGGTGTGTTTTGTCTCTATTCTCTTAATGAGTAACGGGTGTGTTTTGTCTCTATTCTCTTAATGAGTAACGGGTGTGTTTAGTCTCTATTCTCTTAATGAGTAACGGGTGTGTTTTGTCTCTATTCTCTTAATGAGTAACGGGTGTGTTTAGTCTCTATTCTCTTAATGAGTAACGGGTGTGTTTTGTCTCTATTCTCTTAATGAGTAACGGGTGTGTTTTGTCTCTATTCTCTTAATGAGTAACGGGTGTGTTTTGTCTCTATTCTCTTAATGAGTAACGGGTGTGTTTTGTCTCTATTCTCTTAATGAGTAACGGGTGTGTTTAGTCTCTATTCTCTTAATGAGTAACGGGTGTGTTTTGTCTCTATTCTCTTAATGAGTAACGGGTGTGTTTTGTCTCTATTCTCTTAATGAGTAACGGGTGTGTTTAGTCTCTATTCTCTTAATGAGTAACGGGTGTGTTTTGTCTCTATTCTCTTAATGAGTAACGGGTGTGTTTAGTCTCTATTCTCTTAATGAGTAACGGGTGTGTTTTGTCTCTATTCTCTTAATGAGTAACGGGTGTGTTTTGTCTCTATTCTCTTAATGAGTAACGGGTGTGTTTAGTCTCTATTCTCTTAATGAGTAACGGGTGTGTTTTGTCTCTATTCTCTTAATGAGTAACGGGTGTGTTTAGTCTCTATTCTCTTAATGAGTAACGGGTGTGTTTTGTCTCTATTCTCTTAATGAGTAACGGGTGTGTTTTGTCTCTATTCTCTTAATGAGTAACGGGTGTGTTTAGTCTCTATTCTCTTAATGAGTAACGGGTGTGTTTTGTCTCTATTCTCTTAATGAGTAACGGGTGTGTTTAGTCTCTATTCTCTTAATGAGTAACGGGTGTGTTTTGTCTCTATTCTCTTAATGAGTAACGGGTGTGTTTAGTCTCTATTCTCTTAATGAGTAACGGGTGTGTTTTGTCTCTATTCTCTTAATGAGTAACGGGTGTGTTTTGTCTCTATTCTCTTAATGAGTAACGGGTGTGTTTAGTCTCTATTCTCTTAATGAGTAACGGGTGTGTTTTGTCTCTATTCTCTTAATGAGTAACGGGTGTGTTTAGTCTCTATTCTCTTAATGAGTAACGGGTGTGTTTTGTCTCTATTCTCTTAATGAGTAACGGGTGTGTTTTGTCTCTATTCTCTTAATGAGTAACGGGTGTGTTTAGTCTCTATTCTCTTAATAAGTAACGGGTGTGTTTAGTCTCTATTCTCTTAATGAGTAACGGGTGTGTTTTGTCTCTATTCTCTTAATGAGTAACGGGTGTGTTTTGTCTCTATTCTCTTAATGAGTAACGGGTGTGTTTTGTCTCTATTCTCTTAATGAGTAACGGGTGTGTTTAGTCTCTATTCTCTTAATGAGTAACGGGTGTGTTTAGTCTCTATTCTCTTAATGAGTAACGGGTGTGTTTTGTCTCTATTCTCTTAATGAGTAACGGGTGTGTTTAGTCTCTATTCTCTTAATGAGTAATGGGTGTGTTTTGTCTCTATTCTCTTAATGAGTAACGGGTGTGTTTTGTCTCTATTCTCTTAATGAGGGTGTGTTTTGTCTCTATTCTCTTAATGAGTAACGGGTGTGTTTTGTCTCTATTCTCTTAATGAGTAACGGGTGTGTTTTGTCTCTATTCTCTTAATGAGTAACGGGTGTGTTTTGTCTCTATTCTCTTAATGAGTAACGGGTGTGTTTTGTCTCTATTCTCTTAATGAGTAACGGGTGTGTTTTGTCTCTATTCTCTTAATGAGTAACGGGTGTGTTTTGTCTCTATTCTCTTAATGAGTAACGGGTGTGTTTTGTCTCTATTCTCTTAATGAGTAACGGGTGTGTTTTAGTCTCTATTCTCTTAATGAGTAACGGGTGTGTTTAGTCTCTATTCTCTTAATGAGTAACGGGTGTGTTTTGTCTCTATTCTCTTAATGAGTAACGGGTGTGTTTAGTCTCTATTCTCTTAATGAGTAACGGGTGTGTTTAGTCTCTATTCTCTTAATGAGTAACGGGTGTGTTTAGTCTCTATTCTCTTAATGAGTAACGGGTGTGTTTTGTCTCTATTCTCTTAATGAGTAACGGGTGTGTTTTGTCTCTATTCTCTTAATGAGTAACGGGTGTGTTTTGTCTCTATTCTCTTAATGAGTAACGGGTGTGTTTAGTCTCTATTCTCTTAATGAGTAACGGGTGTGTTTAGTCTCTATTCTCTTAATGAGTAACGGGTGTGTTTAGTCTCTATTCTCTTAATGAGTAACGGGTGTGTTTAGTCTCTATTCTCTTAATGAGTAACGGGTGTGTTTTGTCTCTATTCTCTTAATGAGTAATGGGTGTGTTTTGTCTCTATTCTCTTAATGAGTAATGGGTGTGTTTTGTCTCTATTCTCTTAATGAGTAACGGGTGTGTTTTGTCTCTATTCTCTTAATGAGTAACGGGTGTGTTTAGTCTCTATTCTCTTAATGAGTAACGGGTGTGTTTTGTCTCTATTCTCTTAATGAGTAACGGGTGTGTTTTGTCTCTATTCTCTTAATGAGTAACGGGTGTGTTTTGTCTCTATTCTCTTAATGAGTAACGGGTGTGTTTAGTCTCTATTCTCTTAATGAGTAACGGGTGTGTTTTGTCTCTATTCTCTTAATGAGTAACGGGTGTGTTTTGTCTCTATTCTCTTAATGAGTAACGGGTGTGTTTTGTCTCTATTCTCTTAATGAGTAACGGGTGTGTTTAGTCTCTATTCTCTTAATGAGTAACGGGTGTGTTTAGTCTCTATTCTCTTAATGAGTAACGGGTGTGTTTAGTCTCTATTCTCTTAATGAGTAACGGGTGTGTTTAGTCTCTATTCTCTTAATGAGTAACGGGTGTGTTTAGTCTCTATTCTCTTAATGAGTAACGGGTGTGTTTAGTCTCTATTCTCTTAATGAGTAACGGGTGTGTTTTGTCTCTATTCTCTTAATGAGTAACGGGTGTGTTTTGTCTCTATTCTCTTAATGAGTAACGGGTGTGTTTTGTCTCTATTCTCTTAATGAGTAACGGGTGTGTTTTGTCTCTATTCTCTTAATGAGTAACGGGTGTGTTTAGTCTCTATTCTCTTAATGAGTAACGGGTGTGTTTAGTCTCTATTCTCTTAATGAGTAACGGGTGTGTTTAGTCTCTATTCTCTTAATGAGTAACGGGTGTGTTTTGTCTCTATTCTCTTAATGAGTAACGGGTGTGTTTTGTCTCTATTCTCTTAATGAGTAACGGGTGTGTTTTATCTCTATTCTCTTAATGAGTAACGGGTGTGTTTTGTCTCTATTCTCTTAATGAGTAACGGGTGTGTTTTGTCTCTATTCTCTTAATGAGTAACGGGTGTGTTTTGTCTCTATTCTCTTAATGAGTAACGGGTGTGTTTTGTCTCTATTCTCTTAATGAGTAACGGGTGTGTTTTATCTCTATTCTCTTAATGAGTAACGGGTGTGTTTAGTCTCTATTCTCTTAATGAGTAACGGGTGTGTTTAGTCTCTATTCTCTTAATGAGTAACGGGTGTGTTTTGTCTCTATTCTCTTAATGAGTAACGGGTGTGTTTTGTCTCTATTCTCTTAATGAGTAACGGGTGTGTTTTATCTCTATTCTCTTAATGAGTAACGGGTGTGTTTTGTCTCTATTCTCTTAATGAGTAACGGGTGTGTTTAGTCTCTATTCTCTTAATGAGTAACCGGTGTGTTTTGTCTCTATTCTCTTAATGAGTAACGGGTGTGTTTTGTCTCTATTCTCTTAATGAGTAACGGGTGTGTTTTGTCTCTATTCTCTTAATGAGTAACGGGTGTGTTTTGTCTCTATTCTCTTAATGAGTAACGGGTGTGTTTAGTCTCTATTCTCTTAATGAGTAACGGGTGTGTTTAGTCTCTATTCTCTTAATGAGTAACGGGTGTGTTTAGTCTCTATTCTCTTAATGAGTAACGGGTGTGTTTAGTCTCTATTCTCTTAATGAGTAACGGGTGTGTTTTGTCTCTATTCTCTTAATGAGTAACGGGTGTGTTTTGTCTCTATTCTCTTAATGAGTAACGGGTGTGTTTTATCTCTATTCTCTTAATGAGTAACGGGTGTGTTTTGTCTCTATTCTCTTAATGAGTAACGGGTGTGTTTTGTCTCTATTCTCTTAATGAGTAACGGGTGTGTTTTGTCTCTATTCTCTTAATGAGTAACGGGTGTGTTTTGTCTCTATTCTCTTAATGAGTAACGGGTGTGTTTTATCTCTATTCTCTTAATGAGTAACGGGTGTGTTTAGTCTCTATTCTCTTAATGAGTAACGGGTGTGTTTAGTCTCTATTCTCTTAATGAGTAACGGGTGTGTTTTGTCTCTATTCTCTTAATGAGTAACGGGTGTGTTTTGTCTCTATTCTCTTAATGAGTAACGGGTGTGTTTTATCTCTATTCTCTTAATGAGTAACGGGTGTGTTTTGTCTCTATTCTCTTAATGAGTAACGGGTGTGTTTTGTCTCTATTCTCTTGATGAGTAACGGGTGTGTTTTGTCTCTATTCTCTTAATAAGTAACGGGTGTGTTTAGTCTCTATTCTCTTAATGAGTAACGGGTGTGTTTTGTCTCTATTCTCTTAATGAGTAACGGGTGTGTTTTGTCTCTATTCTCTTAATGAGTAACGGGTGTGTTTTGTCTCTATTCTCTTAATGAGTAACGGGTGTGTTTAGTCTCTATTCTCTTAATGAGTAACGGGTGTGTTTTGTCTCTATTCTCTTAATGAGTAACGGGTGTGTTTTGTCTCTATTCTCTTAATGAGTAACGGGTGTGTTTTATCTCTATTCTCTTAATGAGTAACGGGTGTGTTTTGTCTCTATTCTCTTAATGAGTAACGGGTGTGTTTAGTCTCTATTCTCTTAATGAGTAACGGGTGTGTTTAGTCTCTATTCTCTTAATGAGTAACGGGTGTGTTTTGTCTCTATTCTCTTAATGAGTAACGGGTGTGTTTTGTCTCTATTCTCTTAATGAGTAACGGGTGTGTTTTGTCTCTATTCTCTTAATGAGTAACGGGTGTGTTTTATCTCTATTCTCTTAATGAGTAACGGGTGTGTTTAGTCTCTATTCTCTTAATGAGTAACGGGTGTGTTTAGTCTCTATTCTCTTAATGAGTAACGGGTGTGTTTTGTCTCTATTCTCTTAATGAGTAACGGGTGTGTTTTATCTCTATTCTCTTAATGAGTAACGGGTGTGTTTAGTCTCTATTCTCTTAATGAGTAACGGGTGTGTTTAGTCTCTATTCTCTTAATGAGTAACGGGTGTGTTTTGTCTCTATTCTCTTAATGAGTAACGGGTGTGTTTTGTCTCTATTCTCTTAATGAGTAACGGGTGTGTTTTATCTCTATTCTCTTAATGAGTAACGGGTGTGTTTTGTCTCTATTCTCTTGATGAGTAACGGGTGTGTTTAGTCTCTATTCTCTTAATGAGTAACGGGTGTGTTTAGTCTCTATTCTCTTAATGAGTAACGGGTGTGTTTTGTCTCTATTCTCTTAATAAGTAACGGGTGTGTTTAGTCTCTATTCTCTTAATGAGTAACGGGTGTGTTTTGTCTCTATTCTCTTGATGAGTAACGGGTGTGTTTTGTCTCTATTCTCTTAATAAGTAACGGGTGTGTTTAGTCTCTATTCTCTTAATGAGTAACGGGTGTGTTTTGTCTCTATTCTCTTAATGAGTAACGGGTGTGTTTTGTCTCTATTCTCTTAATGAGTAACGGGTGTGTTTTGTCTCTATTCTCTTAATGAGTAACGGGTGTGTTTAGTCTCTATTCTCTTAATGAGTAACGGGTGTGTTTTGTCTCTATTCTCTTAATGAGTAACGGGTGTGTTTTGTCTCTATTCTCTTAATGAGTAACGGGTGTGTTTTATCTCTATTCTCTTAATGAGTAACGGGTGTGTTTTGTCTCTATTCTCTTAATGAGTAACGGGTGTGTTTAGTCTCTATTCTCTTAATGAGTAACGGGTGTGTTTAGTCTCTATTCTCTTAATGAGTAACGGGTGTGTTTTGTCTCTATTCTCTTAATGAGTAACGGGTGTGTTTTGTCTCTATTCTCTTAATGAGTAACGGGTGTGTTTTGTCTCTATTCTCTTAATGAGTAACGGGTGTGTTTTATCTCTATTCTCTTAATGAGTAACGGGTGTGTTTAGTCTCTATTCTCTTAATGAGTAACGGGTGTGTTTAGTCTCTATTCTCTTAATGAGTAACGGGTGTGTTTTGTCTCTATTCTCTTAATGAGTAACGGGTGTGTTTTATCTCTATTCTCTTAATGAGTAACGGGTGTGTTTAGTCTCTATTCTCTTAATGAGTAACGGGTGTGTTTAGTCTCTATTCTCTTAATGAGTAACGGGTGTGTTTTGTCTCTATTCTCTTAATGAGTAACGGGTGTGTTTTGTCTCTATTCTCTTAATGAGTAACGGGTGTGTTTTATCTCTATTCTCTTAATGAGTAACGGGTGTGTTTTGTCTCTATTCTCTTGATGAGTAACGGGTGTGTTTAGTCTCTATTCTCTTAATGAGTAACGGGTGTGTTTAGTCTCTATTCTCTTAATGAGTAACGGGTGTGTTTTGTCTCTATTCTCTTAATAAGTAACGGGTGTGTTTAGTCTCTATTCTCTTAATGAGTAACGGGTGTGTTTTGTCTCTATTCTCTTAATGAGTAACGGGTGTGTTTAGTCTCTATTCTCTTAATGAGTAACGGGTGTGTTTTGTCTCTATTCTCTTAATAAGTAACGGGTGTGTTTAGTCTCTATTCTCTTGATGAGTAACGGGTGTGTTTTGTCTCTATTCTCTTAATGAGTAACGGGTGTGTTTAGTCTCTATTCTCTTAATGAGTAACGGGTGTGTTTTGTCTCTATTCTCTTAATAAGTAACGGGTGTGTTTAGTCTCTATTCTCTTAATGAGTAACGGGTGTGTTTTGTCTCTATTCTCTTAATGAGTAACGGGTGTGTTTTGTCTCTATTCTCTTAATGAGTAACGGGTGTGTTTTGTCTCTATTCTCTTAATAAGTAACGGGTGTGTTTAGTCTCTATTCTCTTAATGAGTAACGGGTGTGTTTTGTCTCTATTCTCTTAATGAGTAACGGGTGTGTTTAGTCTCTATTCTCTTAATGAGTAACGGGTGTGTTTAGTCTCTATTCTCTTAATGAGTAACGGGTGTGTTTAGTCTCTATTCTCTTAATGAGTAACGGGTGTGTTTTATCTCTATTCTCTTAATGAGTAACGGGTGTGTTTTGTCTCTATTCTCTTAATGAGTAACGGGTGTGTTTAGTCTCTATTCTCTTAATGAGTAACGGGTGTGTTTAGTCTCTATTCTCTTAATGAGTAACGGGTGTGTTTTATCTCTATTCTCTTAATGAGTAACGGGTGTGTTTTGTCTCTATTCTCTTAATGAGTAACGGGTGTGTTTTGTCTCTATTCTCTTAATAAGTAACGGGTGTGTTTAGTCTCTATTCTCTTAATGAGTAACGGGTGTGTTTAGTCTCTATTCTCTTAATGAGTAACGGGTGTGTTTAGTCTCTATTCTCTTAATGAGTAACGGGTGTGTTTTGTCTCTATTCTCTTAATGAGTAACGGGTGTGTTTTCTCTCTATTCTCTTAATGAGTAACGGGTGTGTTTTATCTCTATTCTCTTAATGAGTAACGGGTGTGTTTAGTCTCTATTCTCTTAATGAGTAACGGGTGTGTTTTGTCTCTATTCTCTTAATGAGTAACGGGTGTGTTTTATCTCTATTCTCTTAATGAGTAACGGGTGTGTTTTGTCTCTATTCTCTTAATGAGTAACGGGTGTGTTTTGTCTCTATTCTCTTAATGAGTAACGGGTGTGTTTTGTCTCTATTCTCTTAATGAGTAACGGGTGTGTTTTGTCTCTATTCTCTTAATGAGTAACGGGTGTGTTTTATCTCTATTCTCTTAATGAGTAACGGGTGTGTTTAGTCTCTATTCTCTTAATGAGTAACGGGTGTGTTTAGTCTCTATTCTCTTAATGAGTAACGGGTGTGTTTAGTCTCTATTCTCTTAACCCTTTATCGGGCGAGGAACCATATTTGGTAACTTAATCGCGCATTCAAACTGAGTCTCCCCTGCCTGTTTGCGTTGTCATATGAGCACATAGATTTCTCCTAGCCAATCAGCGAAGATCAGGCTACGTTACTGATAGTCACATGATGGCATCTGACCAATCAGAAGTTGCGCGGAGCATTTCAAACTTCAGTGTCGTTCCGGATATTGGAAAGTGAGGTTATGCGCTACTACCTACTCCCACATCAGCGCTAATAACTTCAAAACAAAAAATTGTGAGTTGATGAAACTCACACATTCTATGGTTGAACAGTTGTGCAACATGTTGAGATAGATGTTGTTTGCATAGATTTCTTGAAAGTATTGACATTTGTGGCATGAAAAATGGTGAGACCATATTTGATCATACGCCCGTTCACGTAAGATTAGCAAATGTCCATATTTAGACATACGCCCTATGCGTATAGAAAAGCCGTACTAGGGTATTTTTTCTACAAATAATGCATTATAACCACAGTCTATGATTATAACGTAGGACAATAGTATTTACTAGTGCATTGGATGTTATCACAGGTTTGAATAACATTATAAAGTGATCCAGTGGGAAACGTAACACATTTATAGACATTTTATATTGCCATAGATATTGAAATATGTGTGGTTTTGGTCAGTTTTATGACCTTCATAACAGTTTTTAATACTTATAATGATATTTTGCACTTCTTATTATATATTTACCCTTTTTGTGTAAGTTTTATGCCCTTGAAACAGTTATTACAGCATTAACATCATAGTTAAATGCCATGTATTGGTGTTTTTTTTTTACTGTGAGACTTATTACTGCTAAAATAAGTGGTACCACCAGTACTTGACCATACCAAAGATCAGTAGTACAGATCTTTTATAAATGTATACATTTATTTATAACATTTATAAATGCACAAATGTGCATTTATAAAATATGAATCATATTAGATGTTCTTAGGAGCACAAACCATAAATGAATACCCTATTCATTAATTTAATGAATGTTCCTAATAATAATTTAATTTAAAATGTTCCTAATAATAATTTAAAATGTTACTAAATAAATATTTTTATGTTTGTAACAAGTTTATGTGTTTTTATTATATTTTTATATATACACTTTTTAAGGGAAAAACATTACCCTAGACTGGCGAGGAACCATATATGGTAACTTCATTGCCCTTGATTTCCAACCTAAAAATATATATTTTTTTAAAAACTCACAAATGTTTTGAAGTCTTATAATATCCTCCAATAACACTCTATGGTTGAAATTTAGAATTTCCAAGTATTTCAATGAGTGCCCTATAAAGGGTTAATGAGTAACGGGTGTGTTTTGTCTCTATTCTCTTAATGAGTAACGGGTGTGTTTAGTCTCTATTCTCTTAATGAGTAACGGGTGTGTTTAGTCTCTATTCTCTTAATGAGTAACGGGTGTGTTTAGTCTCTATTCTCTTAATGAGTAACGGGTGTGTTTTGTCTCTATTCTCTTAATGAGTAACGGGTGTGTTTTGTCTCTATTCTCTTAATGAGTAACGGGTGTGTTTTGTCTCTATTCTCTTAATGAGTAACGGGTGTGTTTAGTCTCTATTCTCTTAATGAGTAACGGGTGTGTTTTGTCTCTATTCTCTTAATGAGTAACGGGTGTGTTTTGTCTCTATTCTCTTAATGAGTAACGGGTGTGTTTAGTCTCTATTCTCTTAATGAGTAACGGGTGTGTTTAGTCTCTATTCTCTTAATGAGTAACGGGTGTGTTTTGTCTCTATTCTCTTAATGAGTAACGGGTGTGTTTAGTCTCTATTCTCTTAATGAGTAACGGGTGTGTTTAGTCTCTATTCTCTTAATGAGTAACGGGTGTGTTTAGTCTCTATTCTCTTAATGAGTAACGGGTGTGTTTTGTCTCTATTCTCTTAATGAGTAACGGGTGTGTTTTGTCTCTATTCTCTTAATGAGTAACGGGTGTGTTTTGTCTCTATTCTCTTAATGAGTAACGGGTGTGTTTTGTCTCTATTCTCTTAATGAGTAACGGGTGTGTTTTGTCTCTATTCTCTTAATGAGTAACGGGTGTGTTTAGTCTCTATTCTCTTAATGAGTAACGGGTGTGTTTAGTCTCTATTCTCTTAATGAGTAACGGGTGTGTTTAGTCTCTATTCTCTTAATGAGTAACGGGTGTGTTTTGTCTCTATTCTCTTAATGAGTAACGGGTGTGTTTAGTCTCTATTCTCTTAATGAGTAACGGGTGTGTTTAGTCTCTATTCTCTTAATGAGTAACGGGTGTGTTTTGGGCGTAACATGCAATAAACCAATCAGAGTCTCGTCTCACATTCCCTTTAAAAGCCAGTTGCGCTCGTGCCGTGACGGATTCATTATAAACATGGAGGAATTTGATAGTGGAAAGACCGAACGCTTCTCCAGAGCGCAAACAGATCTGATCATGCGCGAGGTTAAAGGTGTGTGTGTGTGTGTGTGTGTGTGTGTGTGTGTGTGTGTGTGTGTGTGTGTGTGTGTGTGTGTGTGTGTGTGTGTGTGTGTGTGTGTGTGTGTGTGTGTGTGTGTGTGTGTGTGTGTGTGTGTGTGTGTGTGTGTGTGTGAGAGGTTTAAGCGCAGACCATCTACGGGAAGAGCCGGATTCACCATATCTTTATGTACACAATATTAATCTTTTACATTGTAATCCTTTCATTTTTAATATTTGGCATGTTTGTGTGCTGCTGTGCGTCCCTGTGTGTGTAATAAGCAGCAGAGTGTGTGTGTGTTTGTGTGTGTGTGTGTGTGTGTGTGTGTGTGTGTGTGTGTGTGTGTGTGTGTGTGTGTGTAATAACAGAGTGTGTGTGTGTAATAAGCAGAGTGTGTGTGTAGTAAGCAGAGTGTGTGTGTAATAAGCAGAGTGTGTGTGTAATAAGCAGAGTGTGTGTGTAATAAGCAGAGTGTGTGTGTGTGTGTGTGTGTGTGTGTGTGTGTGTGTGTGTGTAATAAGCAGAGTGTGTGTGTGTGTGTGTGTGTGTGTGTGTGTGTGTGTAATAAGCAGAGTGAGTGTGTAATAAGCAGAGTGTGTGTGTAATAAGCAGAGTGTGTGTGTGTGTGTGTGTGTGTGTGTGTGTGTGTGTGTAATAAGCAGAGTGTGTGTGTAATAAGCAGAGTGTGTGTGTAATAAGCAGAGTGTGTGTGTGTGTGTGTGTGTGTCTGTGTGTGTGTGTGTGTGTGTGTGTGTGTGTGTAATAAGCAGAGTGTGTGTGTGTGTGTGTGTGTGTGTGTGTAATAAGCAGAGTGAGTGTGTGTGTGTGTGTGTGTGTGTAATAAGCAGACTGTGTGTGTGTGTGTTTTTGTTGGTCAACGGCTCAGTGTATTTCAGTTCCTCAATAGCAACGCTCCATCAATGCTCCTGAACACACACACTCGTTCTCAGACCAGCAGCCCATGAACACACACTAATCCATTCACTATTTAAACAACATTTCGCAGGACGTGAAAATGAAAACTGTGTCGGGCTGAAACTAGCAAAACACACTTGCGTCGCGCCTGGCGCTGCATTGCGCTGAGTGTATGATAGGGCCCATATTGTAACTATCCACGATACATATTGGTGCATTTTTGTATTGTGATATTTTGTGACACAATATATTGTTACACCCCTAATGATTTATGTAGACGTGAGACACTGGCATTCAAAAGCGGTTAGAATTTGCAAGGATGTGAATGGCAAAGATGAGTTGATTTTGATGCATTTTGCTTCCGTTGATCTTCCTTCTGTTGGTTTGCAGCAATAAGTCGAGTAAGGAGGACCTGGTGTTGCAGAGGAAGACGGCGGCCAGCGCTCCTCCTCCTCCCACTGAAGAGCAGATCTCCAGCAGCTCTGAGGATGAGTCTGAGGAAGAGCGTGAGGATGATGGCACCGGGTCTCAGCGCTCCACGCCGATCAGACTCGCCGATCCGAGCGACAGCATCCGCACACACGAGGTACGACATCCGCTTCATATTAAAGGGTTAGTTCACCCAAAGATGAAAACTCTGTCAGTAATTTCTCTCCCTCATGTTGTTCAACCCCGTCAGACTCTCGTTCATCTTCAGAACACAAATTAAGATATTTTTGATGAAATCTGAGAGCTGTCTCACTCCTCCATAGGCTTCTGGGTAATCGAGATCTGCCGGCCCAGAAAGTTAGTAAAGACAATGTTTAAAATAGTCCAAGTGACTACAGTCGCTCAACCTTCAGTTTATCAAGTGACGAGAATACTTTTTGTGCGCAAAAATAACGACTCTTATTCAACTCTTCATTTTCTCCTGTGTTTATCTGAGTGAGTTGACGTAGTGTGACAGCGCAGCGCTTCTGGGTTGAACGCCAGAACGGAGGCTCACTATTGGCTGACGCTGGTCATGTGATGCGTGTGATGCTGGCCAATAGTGAGCCGCCGTTCTACCTAGTGTGTAATGAGTGTGTTGCAGGTCTGTGCTTTATTGGCTCTTCCCACCCTCTACACTCCCACTTTCCCACAGCTTTACACGCACATTTCTACAGACTTTCTGCAACTCTGAGGTGTGAACGCCGTGGCTAAAACAGGGGTTCATGACACTTTTAATGTAAAAGCTGTATGCAACATTAAAGCTGCAGTCCGTAACTTTTTTGGGTTAAAAATTATCCAAAATAAATTTTTGAGCAAGTACATCACCAGCCAGTGTTCAACACTCTCTGCTTGCCGTAGCTCGACTCAAAACGGTGAGCTTGTAATAATGTTTTTAACTCCAGTGGTTCTGGTGGATTTCTGCGGGAAATTCGAGTGTGTGTTTGTGTCATCACGTCACATCTGTCCACATAGAGAAGAGTCTCGGCTAGTCGGCGATGAGTGTGAGGATGCTGGAGATTTATAGCCTTTTCTCACAGCACTGGATATAATTAAACTTATCAATTTGATGGCGGATTCAGAAAGGTTCAATCGACAATCACCAGCTGGAGATTCTCCCGCTGTAAAACACGAAAGACTTCGGAGAAAAAAAGAGACTGACACCGGCCCATGCGGATAAATATCGGAAGGGCATTAAATGTCACGCAATGCTGATGTTTAACATTAACAATTTGAGAACAAAGTATAATTTGCACAGTTTGCCGTGATATGATGAGCGATCGTTAGATTTAAGCGGCGTGATTTACTGCAATGCTTTTTCCCCCTCAGTTGTTCAGAACATTTTCCAGGGAAAACTGGTCAAACTTCCCAAAAGTAGAATCTGTGATGCCGAATGCCAGGATCCACACCGACTGACAGCCGCACGTTCTCCTCGAAACACTGGATTCATCCGCGCCGAGCCGAGGCACAACCCACGTAAAGCTGATGATTCCTCGAATAACTGCAATAGCAGATTCCGAACAGAGATGGCGACAGAGAGGAGAAACTACGGACTGCAGCTTTAAATGAATCAAATACAGAAAAGTATAAGAAAAAAATAGTTTAATCTAGTTTAAATGAAGTGTTTAACCCAGTTCATGAGGTTTCCAGCTACTACGGACTGCAGCTTTAAATAAACAGTACAGCTGTTCAATAGAGCACTTTTACAGTTTCTGCTGTATTTATTTTTCATGCATCACACCAGAAATTAAAAGTCAAGTAAAGTGCATTGCATTGTGGGATACTGTATTGTACCTACAGATGATTAGTGTAGTGTGTGCTGCATGCAGACTGCACACTACCGCCTCATAAGCAGTGTGTACTGCAGAATGCCATCGTGGACCTTCAGGTTCAGTCTGAGAAACTGGGAAATAAAGTTCCCCATGTCAAGTGGTTTTGAGCCGACTGGAGCGCTCGGGTGAGAGCGTGTCAGACAGGACCGGTGATGTTTCATTAGTTCTGGAGTGGTTCTGCTTGATGAAATACAGCAAATGATCTTCTCTAGGGTCTCTGAATGGAGGCCATAAGGTGGCATTAAAGTTCAGTGTGTCCTCCGTGTGGAAATGAGTCTGTGCCGGCGGGAGATTGAGTTTGAGGAAGTTTTTAACCAATACTTATGATTGGAAATGTGATGCGAACATCAGGGAACTGGAGTCGTGTCCTGGAGGGGAGCAATATAGTTTTGATTCTTTATTTAATTACAGATTGTTACTAGTTAATTATGTAAACAGTCACATGACTTCATGTCGTGTCAGAGTGATCGTTTATGCACATTAATGTCACTGTAATGTTGTAGTTACCAGTGGGAAACTGGATTTTCTTTCTAAACTTTGGGGGGAATCATAGCAGATGTTAAGTGGATCATACTTGAGTTGTTTGTAAATGTTTTCTGTACAGTTTATTTCAATTGCACCACAAATTACATGATGTGCTGATTAGTAGAATTAATCGCACATCAAGTTTGTCTGAGAAATTACCCCACAAAATATCATTTAAAGTCATTATTGTGTTGAATAATAAAAGTGTCAAATAGACATTACTAAAAGTAGCTTTAGAAATTAATATTCAACATTAAACTTTTAGGCGATAACGACCATGATTTTTTTTTTTTTTTTCAGAAGCTGCATCTGAATTGACATATTTACAGACCAAAACAATTCTTTCTTAAAAAATATCTACTTGTATGTTCCGCAAAATAAAGAAAGTCAAACAGGTTTGAAATGACATGAAAATAAACATCATTTAAATTTTTGGGCAAAATATCCCCAGAATATATATTTTTTATATTTATATTTTATTCTTTATGTAATAATACTCCAAATAAGAAAGTAAAACTGCCAGTAGGTGCTGGTAAATGTTTAAATGAGTGAGTCATTGAATCATTGGTTCACCTGATTGATTCGTTCAAACGGCTGATTCATTCAGGAATGAAGTTAATGGCTCTCTTTATGAATGAGTCATTGAATCATTGGTTCAACTGATTGATTCGTTCAAACGGCTGATTCATTCAGGAATGAAGTAAATGGCTCTCTTTATGAATGAGTCATTGAATCATTGGTTCACCAGATTGATTCGTTCAAACGTCTGATTCAATCAGGAATGAAGTAAATGGCTCTCTTTATGAATGAGTCATTGAATCATTGGTTCACCAGATTGATTCGTTCAAACGGCTGATTCAGAAACGAAGCACCGCTGTGTGTTACTCAGAGACACACAACACTTCTGCTCTGGCTTTATAGGTAATACTTTTATTGGCAAAATTGTGCAAAAACAGACAATATTGTCTGTGAAATATAACACAATATTAACTTCTTATTTATTGAACCATCATAAAATCAACATCACATTTACACTCATGCTATTCGGGACAAAAACAGCACTCGTGTGATATTGCTTAACTATATCATGATATAAATATGAGACAAAAACTCATACGGTGGCATTTCTTCCCTGATATCTTGAATTCTAGGGTCATTCTAACTGTACTCTATAGGCTTCATCTCACAGTGAGTTGTTGCTCCGCTTCATGTTCATCAATCAACTGGATAAATGTGAGATGAACTGCAGGTCTGAGGCGGCCACGTGCGTTAAATCATTTCAATGCCTTATTTAACTAATTAATTAAACTAACGTGTTAAATCGACACCCCAAATACATATTAAATGCATTAAATCATTAACTATTACGTATGAGCATTTATAATAATGATATTTGAGTTGACTGAGTTTATGAAGAGTGTATTCTCCTGTCTCTTCCGTCCTCTCCTCGTCCTCGCTCTGTAAGGAGTGTGTGTTATCTGAGCGAGTGAGGCTGTTTTCAGGAGTGTGTCCGCACTCAGATGCCCTCGCTGAACAATACGCCCTGATCCGCTCTTTATTAATTCTCCACTGCGATTCTGATGATGCCGTAATCGGGTTTATATCCTGGAGAAACTGATGTTACCTTGGCCTGAGGACACATCATCCTTTCAACTTGTTTTCCCAGAATTCTTCCTACTGTATCTGTGTAGTGTCAGGCCCGGTGAACAGTCGACTCGTTCACATAATCCTTTCTAATTTGTAACTAACGGATAATGTCAACTAACTGATACAATATTGCTCATAATGCAATGCAGAGAGAAAAAACTTTACAAATATTCATAGATTGCAAAATGCAATGATATATTATAATTTGTAATAATATTGATATATAATAATCCATTATATATTTTATATATATATATACAGCTGTTAAGACTGATTTTTTTTTTTTTGCATGTTTAAGAAAAGTTAAATTATTTATCAATGGGTGGATTAATGCATTGTAAAATATATATATATATATACATATATCAATTATTTGTTATTTACATAATTTTCTTATTTTTTATATATTTTAATGGGGTAGTTAAAAGCTAATCAAAATGCATGTATGGTTCATTGAATTCATAAAACTTTAACAGTTTATACACTTTAACAATATATATATGCATCGTAAAAAAATACATATCAATTATTATTTATATATATTTTTAATGGGTTAATGTCTAATTTATGTCTAATTAATTTAATGAATACAACTTTTAAACAATTTATTATATCGATTATTTTTCATTATTTATATATAAATGTATACATAAAAAAAAAAAATATATATATATATATACTTTTTTAATATGTATTTATATTTATATATATACACATGTAAATGTATTTTTATATATGTATATGTTATTGGATTTATTTTTGCATGTTTCACACTGGAGTGTTTCTGATGCATTCACCAGCTCAAACTCTCTCCTTTGTCTCTCGGACCGAGCGCATGACTCAAGGTTTCTCTCGTGTCTCCATGCCAACAAGGCCATTTGGATTTATTTACCTTTAGAGACACTGAAGGTGGGATTGAGGGAAAGAACAGAGGGATTTTAATGGATGGTGGATGAATGAATGAGGACACACTCAGGACTTTAATGAATAATATGAATACAGAGGCTTCTCCTCTCTGGATTCCTTCTTTCTGTTTTAGTTTTTTTTTGTATTCAGTTTATATTTCTGTTTTGATTTTTTTTTATTTCTGTTTCAATGGTTACATTAATCTTTAATAATCAATACAATTTCTAATGAATTACTCAATTTAATTAAATCATGAATACATTTTTTTAGAGCCATATAATATCAGTTTTATTTTTTCCCATCCCTTTTATTTTTAACCAAATTCTGTGTTCCATTTTAATTGTTTAATTAAATAAAATAAAAAATAAAAAAGCATGTCTTTTAAATTTAATTCATAAAACTTTAACAGTTTAATAATGTATTTCTGAAATTCTGTTTTAATTGTTCTGGAGTTATTATTTAATACAAATTTAATACACATTTAATGTTAACAAAACATTAACAAATTGTCACTATTACTTGCATTTACTTGCATCACATTAGTGTGTTCGATCTGGATTCTGGGGTCCTTTTGCTTTGGTTTAAGGAGTTTTGTTCGGATGCTGTGTGTGTTTTAAACTCATGCCACATTAATGCATAATCTGTTTGGCAAGAGCTTCATCATAACAGTAAGCTTCTCTGATTGAGATGTCATGTGATGTTATGAGCGTCCATCTACAGTTTCAGTGAGCATTAATGTATGCATACGTGTGTGTTGGTGTTTTCTGAAATGTTTACAGCGTTTCTGGATTAAATCAGGAAGGTACAAGCGGAAGGATGGCGATATTAATCAGCATGTTCTGATGAAGAGGTTATGAAAGCGTCACGATTGTTTGTCACTGTCACACTGACCTGTTGTCATGGCTTGATGAATGTGTGTCAGGGACTGTGTTTCTCAGGTATCGTTCACACACACACACACACACACACACACGTGTGTGAGTCAGTGAAGCCAGCGCTGTGTTATACATTTACATTTAATCATTTAATTGTTTTATCCAAAACATACAAATGAGGAGAGCATAGAAAGCAATCAAACCAACATTAGGGCAACAATATGCAAGTGCCGTATCCGGTCCCAGTTAGTCCAGCAAGTTTTTATTTATTTATTTATTTATTATTATTAATAGATATAGAATAGTTAGTGTTAGTATTAATGAGTCAAGTGTTGATGAAGATGTCTTGACAATCCTCTACACACACCTTGGCAATAGAATCACTGTTGGCTAATACATTGTTTAGTTTACTCGTCAGACTGATATAATATTTTTATATATATATATATATGATTCCACCAAATCAGCTTATCTTTGTAAAATAGCACAGCTTTTTAAATATCTGAACGTACACTCTTAACATCAGTCAATCAAGCATTATATTATGATAATCAAGCACTATTTAATGATAGAACTTATTCTAATTAGAACTAAAACGTATGTATGAATGCATGTTTGTCATTTTAGCAATATGTGTTTTATTCAGCAAGGATATGTTAAATTGATAAAAAGTGATAGTAAAGAAAATTTATATTATTAGAAAATATTTTTTTATTTTGAATAAATGCAGTTCTTTTTAACCTTTTATTCATCAAATATATTAGGCAGCAGAACTGTTTCCAACACTCATAATAAATCAGAATATTAGAATGATTTCTGAAGGATCATGTGACACTGAAGACTGGAGTAATGATGCTGAAAATTCAGCTTTGCATCACAGGAATAAATTATTTTTTAAAGTATATTCAAATAGAAAACTATTATTTTAAGTTGTAATAATATTTCACAATATTACTGTTTTTTTCTGTATTTTTGATCAAATAAACGCAGCCTTGATAAGCATTAGAGACTTCTTTCAAAAATATAAAAAAAGTAATGTTTCCAAAGTTTTGACCTGTACTGTAACCGGGTAAAACTTGAAGTGGCGATGAGGTCCTAAAATGTATGGAAAGAGTCTTAAAGGTGTTCAATTTAACTCCATGATTCCTGTATATATGCATCAAGTCAAGTCACATTTATTTATATAGCGCTTTTTACAATACGGATTGTTTCCAAGCAGCTTTATAGAGATAACAGGAAAATAATGCAAATAATCAATCACAACTACAAGGTTCCTGGCTGTCCTGGAGTTAAGGTTGATGAACCTACAGCTGAATGGAGAAGTTGTGTTGAAGTGTTGGGTTGGCCGAGACTACTAGTAGTTCTGTCTTCACAAGGTTGAGTTGAAGGTGGTGGTCCTTTATCCAGCAAGAAATGTCCGTCAGATCCTGTCATCGAGTTGTGTGTCGTCAGCATAGCAGTGATGGGAAAAACCATGTTTCTGAAGGAAAGATCCCAGTGATGACATGTAGATGCAGAAGAGAAGCGGTCCCAGCACTGAGCCCTGAGGCACCTCACCCCTCCACGACACCCTGAAGGACTCCTGAGTACTCTGCGGTTCCTGAGATGCCCTTTATCTTGAGGATTGACAGGAGGATCTGGTGGTTAACCGCGTCAAAAGCAGCAGACAGATCCAGCAAGATGAGAACTGAGGATTTGGAAGTTACTCTTGCTAGTCTCAGAGCTTCAATAACCGAGAGCAGGGCAGACTCAGTTGAGTGTCCGCTTTTGAATCCAGACTTGTTGCTGTCCAGGAGGTTGTTCTGTGCAAGAAAGATCGAAGACTCGCTCAAGTGTCTTCACAATGAATGGAAGAAGGGATTCCGGTCTGTAATTTTTTAGTGCTGGATATAGAGTGGGTTTCCGTGTCTGCTTAAATGCTTTGGGAAAAGTACCACTGTAAAGAGAGGTGTGATGATACGAGTGAGTGCAGGTACAACTGAGGAAGAAATGGCTTGAAGGAGACGAGTGGGGATCGGATCAAGTGGACAGGTGGTAGGGCGAGTTTAGAGACTTCTGCTTCCGAGAGCAGAGAGAAAGAGGGGAGAATGTGTGTGTTCGCTGTTAAGATGTGTGTCAAATTGTGGTGTGGAAAATTGGCCGCTGATGGTGGTTTTATTTATAGAGAAGTCGTCAGCTGTTAGGGTCGACAGGGTTCACACAAGGTGCTGGAAGTGCTTGAATTTGACTTTATGAATTGTAAGTCCTGGAAAACCCTTGAGAACAGACATATTTAAGAAAAGATACTTGAAAAGTGCTTGAATTATTGAAAGACAATATATGTAAAATTAGTGTTTATTGATAAAACGATCTTTTCACACAAAAATTAATGCTGCAGCCCGTCTGATGCAGTTATAGAGCCATTTCACATGGTTATGAGTGTGATTACTCATATAAATATCCAAGTATATGTTACAGCTTTCATTCTTCAGGTCAATCATATATTCATGGAAATAAATCAGTTTAAATAAGGAAAGCGATATCTTTGTCATAGTATCCTTTAAACGGTTAAAGTTTCCACAATCATTGCATCTGCTGCACTTTATTATTTGTACCATTTTGTTTTATTAGTTTATTTTTATTTATCTTTTTACTTTTTTTTAGATTTAAAAAAATGGGAATTTTTCCTGGAAGATCCTGGAATTTCATTTTACAGTATCTGTACGAACCATCGATGGAGGAGGAGGAGGGATAAGAAGAAGAGAGGAGAAGGTTTTGAAAAGGGTGCGAGAGTCAGAAAATTGTTCATTTTGTTGTGGTAGCAAGTCATTTTAGCAGTAGAGATATTAGCAGAGAAGGAAAAGAGGAGGGAATGATACAAACCATGCCGAAAGGTGACCTGGGGAGGAGTGTGTGTTGTGTTCTGATCATAGACTGTATATAAATATGTTCGTAGAGTGCGTGACGTCACCCGTAGTGTTTCTGAAGAGCGTTTTCGAAGCTCAAAGTGGGCGGAGCCGGCCGTCGCCATCTTGGCAGCGTCACTCCTGGATAAACGTAAATGTGCAGCGAGGCGGATTAGCTGAGGTGACGTGACGCTAACACACAGCAGACAAACGGCTAGCAGTGACATCAGCAGCAATCCACCTGTCACTCAAGTGGCCACGCCCTTAATTATGCAGAAATTTAAGGCTTAATATAATTTAAACGAATGAGTTATAAAAATATTCACCCCCCCTCACAGTCGTCATGAAGGGCAAAATTAGCTTTATAGACCAAAACCACTTTTTGCACCAGACTGTAAACATGTTTTATTCTGCTGTAAAGTTGGGCATTTTAACATGGGGCTCTATGGGATTGAGTCTCTTCTGCAGCCGACCTCTAGTGGCCAGTCGATGAACTGCAGTTTAACTCACTTCAGCGTTGATTCACGAGAGAGACGGGGAGGTTGAGGTTAAGAGTGAGGAGAAAGTAGGAAGTAGTGAGTGTCCAGCGTGTGGTCAGTAGAGCAGTAGTGCAGGTAAATAAGATCAAAATGTGATTGTGAGAAGCAGCAGTAGAGACTGGTTTGAGGTCAAACGAGGCGAGTGTGTAAATCAGGAGTTTAGACTGATAACAGGCCGTAGTCCGTCATGTTAGTCAAGCTTTCCTGCACTAAACACAGCGATTACAGCCCCAGACATCATACTGACGCCATGCACATCACATTTAATCATAATAATAATGATGATAATAA
>CM040832.1:36492339-36502339 GCA_022828995.1 Vimba vimba
AATAAAAATACAAACAAAAACTCCCCGAGGAGGAAGACTTGACTTGACAACAGGAAGAATAAACGAGGGTAAACATAGACGAGGAACCAGCACAGGACTGAAAACACAAGGAGAATAAATAGGGAGCAAACAAAGCAGGTAACGAGTGAGGACAGGTGGGGCTAATCAATCAATAATCAGGTAACGAGATGGGCGGGGTTAGACAATCCACAGGAGAGCACATGACACAAGGAAACACATGACAAGCCATGTGCTCACACAAAACGGACATGAACACAGCTAATGAGACCTCATAAGCCACGTGATCACACAGAATATGACAACATGAAAGCACACCGCTAGTGTAAAACACAATCTGTGCTACACACAACAAGACAAAACATGACATGAAAGCACGTGGTCGATGACAACACAAATCCCGACACAGAACCGAAACCAAACTCGACAGATGTGCCGGGAATCCCGGGATCCAAACACCACACCCCGCACATGTACACTGCATACACACGAGAGCGCGCACGGCTCGACAACGCTCAAAGCGCGCGCCCACTCAAAGACATGACAAAACAGGAGTGTCAGAGCTCTGTCACAGAACCAAGAAATAAACTAGGCAGAATTGACAGAACCCTGACAAATAAGCATCGGATAGTGCAGTATGCATTCAAGCATTGTTGTGAATAATGTGAAACACAAACAGATTTTGTGTAAAATACAGTATTTTGTCATTGCAGTTAGTGTCACGTGCGCCCAGTATGTTGCATTGGATCAAATATGATAGTTTATCTTATGCACATCAGAGCTTGCGATCATTCACCTGTGGATCGCTGATGTTCTTCACTGAATGATGTTCGGTCTCGCGCAGATGAGCGGCGGCGCGCGCTGACGTCACCAGGGTTTATTAGCGCGCGCTCGGATTCGCGGGCGCCAGTTCAGTCCCTCTCCATTCCCGCATGAATCCAGGACTCATGTCTGGGAATCCCAACAGGAGTAAAGGATTCACCTGAGGAAGAGCACGCGAGCGGTCTGCCGAAGAAAGCCTTTCAGTCTCTGTTTTCCCCCATGTGAAGGAAAAGGTATGCTTGATTTTCCCGATTATTAACTCGAAAACAAAACCAATCATTTAGTGAGTTTTTACTTGTTCTCAGCACTAGAGTGAGAGGCTCGAGCGCATATGTTTGCTGATTTCTCCTTGCAGACCTTTCTGAATTTCTAAATGATGAGATTTCACTTCTTAATATGTCTTAGTTTGGATGCGATTTCGTCCACATGCAGTCATGGAGTGACGACTATTTCTGTTTCATCAAAACTCAAGACATGCGTCGATTGTGCAGGATTACACTGAAAACATGCGTTTCACGCTTTTTATGCACAAACGAACGTTTTGTGATTTTCTTTCTGTGGGTAAAAGTGGGTTTTTTGATTTACTCTTTGGAGCGATTATCAGTAAGATTGAGCAGATTATGTACTGAACTAAGAGTTTATAACTTAAAAGATGTTTCCGCTCAAATAAAACCCATTATTTCGCCTCGGCCGTGAGGAAAACGCTCCTTCTCCTTTTCTCCAATTGATTTACAATGTCCAACAATCAGAGAGATTGCTTAATGCAAATGATACTATGAAACTTCTTAATGTGTTGTTGTGAATAATGTTAAATGCAGTGTTTGTATGTTTTCCCGCCTTAATTTAATGCAAAAAGTATTTGACATTTAAGAATGTCGTTGCATACGTCATTATTGTGTGGGTTTCACATCTTATTTAGAATCTCTGCATGTCATTTATTTGACGCATTTTCCTTAACTAAGAGCTAATAATGTTTAAAAGATGTTTACGCTCAAATAAACGGCTTTATTTGGGCTTTTGCGTGAAGGAAATGCTCATTGTAAGATTCAGCACCGCGGACAGCGCCAGTGAGTTTCAGAGATTTCTTCATGACGATGATATACTGAAGTCTCTACATGTCATTTATAGATTTACTTGAGGCATTTCCCAAACTATAAGAGCTTATAATGTTTAAAATGCTCGAATAAAATAATTTATTTTGCATTGTGCTTGAGGAAAATGCTTATTTTGAGATTTAGCGCACATTGATTTTCATGTAAATTATATAGTAAAGTCTCTGCATGTCATTTATAGATTTATTTGATGCGTTTTCCAAACTATAAGAGCGTGCAATGTTTATGCTTGAATAAAATAAATATTTTTTCCTTGTGCATGAGGAAAATGCTTATTCTTAGATTCAGCTCCAATTGATTTCATGCAAATGATATAGTGAAGTCTCTACATATCAATTTTAGATTTACTTGAGGCATTTCCCAAACTATAAGAGCTTATAACGTTTAAACTGCTTGAATAAAGTAATACATTTTTCCTTGTGCATGAGGAAAATGTTTGTTCTTAGATTCAGATCCAATTGATTTTCATGCAAATGACATTTATAGACTTGATGCATTTCCCAAACTATAAGAGCTTATAATGTTTAAAATGCTCAAATAAAATGATTTATTTTTCCTTGTGCTTGAGGAAAATGCTCATTCTTAGATTCAGCTGCAATTGAGTTTCATGCAAATGCTGTAGTGATGTCATTTCTAGATGCATTAGATGCGTTTTTCTGACCTGTCGTCATTGTTTGGTCTCCAGGCTGAGAGATGAACGAGAGCGGAGCGCTCAACGAGAGCGCCGTGAGTTTGCCGTCCTCCTCGTGGCTTGAAGCCGAAGCGTTGGACGGGAACCGGAGCCTGGCGCTGTCATCGGCGGCCCTGGATTTCCACGTGAACCCGTGGGACATCATGCTGTGCCTGTCGGGGACGGTGATCGCGTGTGAGAACGCCATCGTGGTGGCCATCATCTTCTACTCGCCGACGTTACGCAACCCCATGTTCGTGCTGATCGGCAGCCTCGCCACCGCTGACCTACTGGCCGGAATGGGATTAATCCTGAACTTCGCGTTCCAGTATCTGGTGTCATCCGAGACTATAAGCCTCATTACGGTGGGATTCCTAGTGTCCTCCTTCACGGCGTCCATCAGCAGCCTGTTGGCCATCACGATCGACCGGTATCTGTCGCTCTACAACGCTTTGACGTACTTCTCCGAGAAGACGCTTCATTATGTGCATCTGATGCTGGTGGGAACGTGGGGAGCGTCTCTCGGACTGGGACTGATGCCGGTTTTAGGCTGGAACTGTTTAGAGGACGAGTCCACCTGTAGTATCGTGCGCCCGCTCAAACGCACAAACCTCACTCTGCTAGCCGCATCGTTCTTCGTCATCTTCATCCTAATGCTCAGCCTGTACTTCAAGATCTGCAAGATCGTGTGTCATCACGCGCACCAGATCGCTCTTCAGCAGCACTTCTTCACCACCTCGCATTACGTGGCCACTAAGAAGGGTGTCTCCACGCTCGCCATCATCCTGGGCACGTTCGGGTTCAGCTGGCTTCCCTTCGCCATTTACTGTTTAGTCGGAGAGCGCGAGTATCCACCGGTGTACACGTACGCAACGCTACTCCCCGCAACGTACAACTCCATGATCAACCCCATCATCTACGCCTACCGAAACCCTGAGATCCAGCGCTCACTGTACATGCTCTTCTGCGGATGCTTTCACAGCAACGGCTCGTATCGCTCCAGATCTCCCAGCGAGGTCTAGATCATGCTTTCGATCTGTTTGGACAGTTTATCGAACCTTTAGACAAAATACAAAAAGAGTGTTTTTGTTGAGCATCATGTTTGATGCATCAGGCTTTTATGGCTCTCATAGTCTGAGATAGTGAGAAACAAACAGCTCAGTTTTATTCAGAGACCCAAACTTTAGTTTATGTGGTCAAAAATTAAGGTCAAGTAAATCAATGAGATCTTCATTACAGTGTTGCAGACTATTCACATAAAATGCATATAAATATCTCCCAATAATGTCTTGATTTAAATGCTTAGTTTTATGATCAAAACATATAATGCAACGCAATATAATGATGATTGAGAGATGAACAAATAAACCTTCCTCAAAAGCCTGATGATCATATTTGATACGCATGATTTTTCTAATAAATAATGTCTGATAATCAAGTAAACCGAAGCTGCTTCAGTGCAGATGAAATATTACTAATAATATCAAAGTTATTCTTCACTTGATAAAATGAGTGCAGATTTGACAGCAGAAAAACACGAGCTGAAGGAGGACGTTTGTACAATTACACTAAAAGACTTTTACTTGATAAAAGAGTGTAAATATCAGTCAGACACAGAAGTACTGAGGAGATTGAGTGAATCAGCGACGTTTGCATCATTAGAGGCCTTAGAAATGTGTGTATCAAATATGATACAGGAGGATTCATGGGGGACTCAAAGTGTCTGTTGTTCAATTGCACTTTACAGAGACCAGGACGTCTCGACACGCTGTGAACGAGCAACGACACGCATCAAGAATGTATATTTATATTATTTATTTATTTATAAGCCACATGTTGCACTTTACTGTACAAATGTACATGCCAAAGCAGTATTGCATAGGCCTACGTGTTTCACTTGTGTGGTGGGTTTTCTATTTTGTAAAGTTGTCCATGAATGTACGTTTTATACAAAACAGTGAACACAAAATAAAACGTGAAAAGCTCTCGTTTTTCATTGCTTTGTCAGGTCAAAGTGTGTGTGTGTGTGTGTGTGTGTGTGTGTGTGTGTGTGTGTGTGTGAGGAACTAATAATACAAGGGACAGTCCACCTAAAAATTATCATTCTGTACTCATTCGTGTCGTACCAAACCCAAGATATTTTAAGAAATTTTTCAATAGGCTGAAGTGTTTTGTTCCCAACGTTCTTCAAAACATCATTTTTTTGAGTTCTGCAAAAGAAAGAAAATTTTGCAATGACAGGGAGCAAATAAAGACATAATGGTGATTTTTGACTGAACTATCCCTTTAATTTGAGAGTTAAAATTTTGCTCTGTATGTCACAGCTCTGACTGGCGTACGTTACACTAAAGCTCACTCGCTCCGGGTCACGGCACCAGATGTCACAGCTCTGACTGGCGTACGTTACACTAAAGCTCACTCGCTCCGGGTCACGGCACCAGATGTCACAGCTCTGACTGGCGTACGTTACACTAAAGCTCACTCGCTCCGGGTCACGGCACCAGATGTCACAGCTCTGACTGGCGTACGTTACACTAAAGCTCACTCGCACCCGGGTCACGGCACCAGATGTCACAGCTCTGACTGGCGCACGTTACACTAAAGCTCACTCGCTCCCGGGTCACGGCACCAGATGTCACAGCTCTGACTGGCGTACGTTACACTAAAGCTCACTCGCTCCGGGTCACGGCACCAGATGTCACAGCTCTGACTGGCGTATGTTACACTAAAGCTCACTCGCTCCGGGTCACGGCACCAGATGTCACAGCTCTGACTGGCGTACGTTACACTAAAACTCACTCGCTCCGGGTCACGGCACCAGATGTCACAGCTCTGACTGGCGTACGTTACACTAAAACTCACTCGCTCCGGGTCACGGCACCAGATGTCACAGCTCTGACTGGCGTACGTTACACTAAAGCTCACTCGCACCAGATGTGTCAGCTCTGACTGGTGTATGTTACACTAAAGCTCACTCGCACACGGATCACGGCACCAGATGTCACAGCTCTGACTGGCGTACGTTACACTAATGCCGAGTTCAGACTGCACGATTTTAGCCCCGATTTTGGCTCGCCGACAGGTTTTGAGAAATCGCCGACAAATGCCCGAAATCACAGGCAAATCGGTGCTCGTTCACGTGAGTGACAATCACGCAGTGTGAATGAGCAAAGACGCGATCTGAGAGAATCACAGACGAGTCGCCGACGCCCGTGAGATATTTGGCATGCTAAATATCTGGACCTGTCGGCGATTCAAAATCCTGCTGTGTGAAAGTGTTCTGACTGAAAACTACATCGGCAATGACCGACAGCCAATGAGAGAGCAAGATACAGAGCAGCGGGGAGTTCGGGGAGGAGTTATAGACCACAATATCAGTATTTTAATAGATATATTATATCAAACAGAAACAAAGCACAAACATTTGCTTGACCAGCAGCAACAGCAGCACATTGCAACATTATTTATTTACCCCAAACTCTCTTTGCAGAACACACAGTCCTTGCTCCCCTTGTCTTCCCAGCCATTTCCTCACGCATAATGTTTTTCTTTTTCTCCTTTTCGCTGCAAATCCGTGCACAGACAATTTGGATCGCAAGCTTCTTGCAGGCTATAATTTTTAATAACAATTTCAAACTCGCGCGAGAACTGCGGTCTTACGCACACGGGATTTTGCGTTATTTCCTTATCACTTCTCGCGTGTGTTTGGTTGCGAAACGTAGTTTGCGGGCCAGACAGGAGTTGTCGGCGATTCTTCCTCCTGAAAGTCATGCAGTGTGAAACCTCCTGTCGCCGATGCATCGTGCAGTGTGAACACACCAGCAACTGAATGTTACTCTGGATAGTCATGCAGTGTGAAAAGAACAGTGACCCGACTACTTTGAAAATCGTGCAGTCTGAACTCGGCATAAAGCTCACTCGCACCCGGGTCACGGCACCAGATGTCACAGCTCTGACTGGCATACGTTACACTAAAGCTCACTCGCACCAGATGTGTCAACTCTGACTGGCGTATGTTACACTAAAGCTCACTCGCACCCGGGTCACAGCACCAGATGTCACAGCTCTTATTGGCGTACGTTACACTAAAGCTCACTCACTATCCGGGTCACGGCACCAGATGTCACAGCTCAGACTGGCGTACGTTACACTAAAGCTCACTCACTCCCGGGTCACGGCACCAGATGTCACAGCTCTTATTGGCGTACGTTACACTAGAGCTCACTCGCACCCGGGTCATGGCACCAAATGTGACTGCTGTTACTGGCATACGTTACACTAAAGCTCACTCGCACCAGATGCACACAGCTCTGACTGGTTGTATGTTAAACTAAAGCTCACTCGCACCCGGGTCACGGCACCAGATGTCACAGCTCTGACTGGCGTTACTCGACCCGCTTCGAGTGGGATTCGGTCTCCGGTGTGGGAGGCGGACGCTCTTAACAAGGATGCTAGAAACCGCAGCTAAATCTCCAACCTCCAGAGAATCACCCGTTTATAACAAACGCTTAACAGAGTGTGTGTGAGAGAGTGTGTGAACAGGAGAGTGCTGGAGAAAAGAACGAGAGAGCTTATAATAAAACAAGACTCAACATCAGATCGAGAGTGTGTGTGTGTGTGAGAGAGAGTGTGTGTGAACAGGAGAGTGCTGGAGAAAAGAGAACGAGACAGCTCGTAATAAAACAAGACTCAACATCAGCTAAGCTTTAGAAGATGACGAGAACTGAGGGATATCTCTGACAGAGTTCACATTATCTATTGTGAAAATCATATTCATCCGCAAAATGCATGCAGTTTTTTTGCAAAGTTACATGTAAACTAAAATCATATTTTCCCCCCTCAATAACTGTTTTTATTGTAGAACATAGTTCTTGAAATAAATTGTGGGTAATTTCTTCACCTATTCTGACACTCCCAGGTAAGTATTATAATCAGGCCTATTATAGTTTTAATTATATTATGTGTGGCTTTTGAGTCCTAAAATGTCCCATCTGTAATCCCGGTTTAAACTGGCCAAACTGTGAAGTCTCAGAATATCTCTTGGTTTGTGTCGTCACTATCAGCAGCTGTTGTGTTTAATGATTAATAATTAATGATGCTTCATGAATATCTCCTCCTTCAGCGCTGATGAAGTTGTTCTGCGCTCATACAGATTCATCAGACGCAGGACTCTGAAACATCTCATTAACTCCTTCAGCTCAACGCTTCACGCTTCAGGTATAAATTCCTTTTGAATTGATTATTAAATTGTTTAAGGTTCATGCGCTTGAACGAACACATACACAAAAAAATTATGTAAAAATACCCTCTCGACAAGTATTATGTCATAAGTGAACAGTTGAGAAAGAAACCGGATGTGTGTCAGTATATTTGGTCCGTGCATTCAGTCTTAAAATAAAAAATGAAATAAAATATAAAATAAATGAGATGTAATAAAATGAAATAAAATAATGAAATGAAATAATAAAATGAAATGAAACGAAACTACAAATAAAAAAAAAATCACAAATAAATATCTGTGGCTGAAATAGACATTGAGTTTTTCTTTAAACACCAAAGCAGAGCCTGTATTGGAGTTCAGACTGAGGTGTGTGTGTGTGTGTGTGAGAGAGAGAGAGAGTGTGTGTGTGTGTGTGTGTGTGTGTGTGTGTGTGTGTGTGTGTGTGTGTGTGTGAAAGAGAGAGAGTGTGTGTGAGTGTGTGTGTGTGTGTGTGTGTGTGTGAGAGAGAGCGCGCGTGTGTGTGTGTGTGTGAGAGAGAGCGCGCGTGTGTGTGTGTGTGTGAGAGTGTGTGTGTGTGTGTGTGTGTGTGTGAGAGAGTGTGTGTGAGAGTGTGTGAGAGTGTGTGTGAGTGTGTGTGTGTGTGTGTGTGTGTGTGTTTGAGTGTGAGAGAGAGTGTGTGTATGAGAGTGTGTGTGTGTGTGTATGAGAGTGTGTGTGTGTGTGAGAGAGAGAGTGTGTGAGTGAGAGTGTGAGAGTGTGTGTGTGTGTGTGTGTGTGTGTGTGTGTGTGTGTGTGTGAGAGAGAGAGAGAGAGAGAGTGTGAGTGTGTGTATGTGTGTGTGTGAGAGAGAGAGAGAGTGAGAGAGTGTGTGTGTGTGTGAGAGAGAGAGTGTGTGTGTGTGTGTGTGTGTGTGTGTGTGTGTGTGTGTGTGTGTGTGTGTGTGTGTGTGTGTGTGTGTGAGAGAGAGAGTGTGAGTGTGTATGTGTGTGTGTGTGTGTGTGTGAGAGAGAGAGAGTGAGAGAGTGTGTGTGTGTGTGTGTGTGTGTGTGAGAGAGAGAGAGAGAGAGAGAGAGTGTGTGTGTGTGTGTGTGTGTGTGTGTGTGTGTGTGTGTGTGTGTGTGTGAGAGAGAGAGAGAGAGAGAGAGAGAGAGAGAGAGAGAGAGAGAGAGAGAGAGAGAGAGAGAGAGAGAGTGTGTGTGAGAGAGTGTGTGTGTTTGTGTGTGTGTGAGAGAGAGTGTGTATGTGAGAGAGAGAGAGAGTGTGAGTGTGAGTGTGTGTGTGTGTGTGTGTGTGTGTGAGAGAGAGAGTGTGAGTGTGTATGTGTGTGTGTGTGTTGGTCTCTGAGCATTTTCCTGGAAATGAAAAGTAGTTGCCCGTTTAATCAATCAATACGAGACTAATTTGCTGGATGATTGAAAACTCTTGAATGTTTAAACCTTCAGCTTTGCAGTTTGTCCAAAGTGTGTTTGATTGTGAAGCTGATAAACGAGATGATGGTGATGAAGATGCTGATGACGTTAATGATGAACGTGTTGTTCAGTGGGTGTGTGTTGCTAAGGTGACTAGAGGCGCGTTACAATTCAGATGGTTCGCGTGGGCGCGCATGAAAAAAAACATGTGAGCGCGCTTGAGAAACCCCTCCGCAGATCAGAGACCACACGTGACCAGCAGACACACTTCATCCTCTTCAGAAATGTTAAGAGACTACAATTATAACACAATTAATCCAAAGTAAGATGATGCAGAATCCCAGCTAAAGGCCTTTTCATCATATAAATCTTCTGAAACAAACTTTAAAAAGCTCCAAAAACATGAAATGTTATAAAAGCAGTGAAATCAATGAATATACACTCACCGGCCACTTTATTAGGAACACTTGCTAGTACCGGGTCGAACCCCTTTCTCTTCTTGATTGGATGATTAGACAGTGTTTTTTGCTCATCTGAGGCGACGTTACATTAACATTGGTGCTTCTCTCCAAAGCGACTTTCATCAAATGCTTTTGCTGGGATTGAAACCCATGAGCTGGTGTTAGTAATGCAGGAGCATGAGAAGAACATCTGTTACTCACACCAGCATCACTGATGAAGCTCTTCTGCCACACACACACACACACACACACACACACACACACACACACACACACACACACACACA
>CM040832.1:36509839-36514839 GCA_022828995.1 Vimba vimba
CGATTGATTCATTCAAACTGCTGATTCATTCAGGGATGTAGTAAATGGCTCTCTTTATGAATGAGTCATTGAATCATTGGTTCACCCGACCGATTTGTTCAAACGGCTGATTCATTCAGGGATGTAGTAAATGGCTCTCTTTATGAATGACTCATTGAATCATCGGTTCACCCGATTGATTCGTTCAAACGGCTGATTCATTCAGGGATGTAGTAAATGGCTCTCTTTATGAATGAGTCATTGAATCATTGTTTCCGCCGACTGATTCGCTTAAAATGCTGATTCATTCAGAAACAAAACACAGCTGTGTTACTCTGAGACGCACAACAAAACAGCCAATATTGTGTGTAAAATATAACACAATATTAACTTCTAATTTATTGAACTGTTGTATAAAATCAATATCATATTTAAACTCATACAGGGGCAAAATATATCTTAAATATCTGATATCTTAAATTTAAGCGTTAAGTTTAGTGTTATTTTCCCCATTACTAATTAATTAAATTAATGTGTTAAATCGAAATCTCTAATATATATATATATATATTTATATATATATATATATATATATATATATATATATATATATATATATATATAATATATATATATATACATATATATATGTATATATATATATACATATATATATATATATATATATATATATATATATATATATATATATATATATATATGTAATATTTAAGTAGTTTGAGATTGTATGAGACTGACTCAATTACATAATTCGCAGTGCTTCATGGGAGTGGGAGGAGCTAAAGAGTTCTTTTGCCAAGATTTGCTTTGTTTCGCTTCTGTGATTGTTGGAGAATTTTCTGTGGAATCATGGGAAAAGTAGTTCTTTTTTTAGGAATTCTGTTGTTAAACACAATAATTTAAAAGCTATGTTGAAATAATGCGGGCTGACGGCTTCAACTAAAGCACACACATCGAATAACAGTTATGGCCAGAAATCGATTCCCGTGTGGAGAAAATGAAAGGGGTTTTGCTCTTAGTGTGCAGCTGTCTATATAGGGAGCACAGCGAGGAGCGCACTAGTGTTGAAACACTGCACATGTTGCCCTTGATTACATTATAGATTTCTACACATCTCACTGATACCGACACCATGTTTATGAGTCTCGATAGAAAAGCCCCAATCACATTATTGAGTGAATCTGAAGACAGAGAGTCTCAGTGAGAGAGCAGAGCTATTACAACAGCACATCCGTCATATAGACTGTAAACACACACACACACACACACACACTCACACACGCACTCACACACACACACACACTGAGAATAGAGGCACTAACCCGCACAGTGAGAGGTGCATTGTGGGTGAACGCTCACAGTATAAAGGCCGAACAATGATCTGAGCTGAATGTTGTGCTGTAAACACAGGATATGAAGCTGAGTGTGTGTGTGTGTGTGTGTGTGTGTGTGTGTGTGTGTGTGTGTGTGTGTGTGAGTGTGTGTGTTTGTGTACCTGATAACAGAGGCTGGTTTGAGGTGGGGTGTGTATGTGGGTGGAGGTGTGAGTGTGTGTGTGAGTGAGTGAGTGAGTGAGTGAGTGTGTATGTGTGTGTGCATGTGCGTGTGTGTGTGAGTGAGTGAGTGAGTGAGTGAGAGTGTGTGAGTGATGTGTGATGCGTCAGTGCAGTAGTACTGGGATAGTAGTGCCTGTAGTTTAGTAGATATTGCATGCTGCATGCTACTTCTGCTAACAGCTACTGCCACCGACTAGCCCTTGTGCAAGGGCGAAAAGAGGAGCCGAGTGCATAAGTCTCCTCCTGTCGGTACACAGCCTCTCCACCGTCAAGACTCCTACAGTGCCTCCTAGCGGCCACACACGGTAACTGGGCCCTAGCAGACCCAGGCTGAACTGTAGGGGATCTCGGAGCAGCAGTGGGCCCCAGAGGCGCAGTGTGCAGGCCCACCAAGCAGTGGACATGCCCTGGCACCCGCCAACCACAGCCCCAGCTATGGGTAAATAGTCCCACTGCCTTGTGGGGTAGCCTATAGAGGCAAAGGCTAAGGGAGCACAGTGATGGGTCCCCAGTCGTCTTGGACTCCATGCCACTGGATCCTGACCCAGACCTGCCAAGGACCGTGTGGTGGTTGTCTGTGCACCAGCCTCCACACGTTAAACAACGCCACGCACAGGCGTCCTCCACAAAGGGAATCCACCCTACCACCCCTGATAAAGTCCTATGGCAACCAGCAAGTGGCGATGGGAGCAGGTTTGTGTATAGCCTGCCTCATACCTCCCGACTGGATTACCGCGTCCAGAGGGAACACCTCATTTGCGGTCAGAAACAAAAGAAATTTAATTTTGGAGCCTGGAATGTGCGCACTCTGATGGACAGCACCTCCAGTGACAGACCTGCGAGCGCCTCATGACAATCCGTCTGGTGTTGGCCAACAACCAGACAGCGACAGTAGTGAGCGCCTATGCCCCTACCCTAGACTCCGACGTGGAAGAAAAAGAAGCCTTCTACGCCTGCCTGGAAGAAACCCTGTCAAAAATCCCCAGGGAGGACAAGATCATCCTCCTTGGAGACTTCAATGCTAGGGTAGGCCGGGACCAACACCTCTGGAAGGGCACTATTGGTAAGGAGGGCATCAGTAACATCAACTCCAATGGAGTGCTGCTTCTGAGTAAGTGCGCTCAGCACAACCTCGTCATCACCAACACTTTCTATCGACAGAAAAACAAATTCAAGGCACCTTGGAAACACCCTCGCTCCAAGCAACTGCTGGTCCAACTGCTGGACAGACCACCGCCTCATCCGATCCACAATGTCCATCAAACTTAAAAAAGGAGGAGGATTCAGAAGAAGCAGACCCGGCGAAGACTGAACCTTGACAGCCTGACTGAAACTGCCATCCAGCAGCTACTTCAGTAGCCTGGAAATCCAGACCTAAATCTAAAAGATTAATGGTCTGGCGTCGACTAATGAAAATCGGCCAGTTCGAGGGGCGGCACAAAGCATGCATTTAAAAAACCTCACTGCACGCAATTGGATAACACTACAACCAATCACAACAAGTTATCGCTTAGCTACCAGCGGAGCTAACTGGTAGATTAGACTCTTACTGTATCCGGTCGGCAAAACAGCAAAAACGCCCTTCTTGCAAAGGAACGATTCGAGCGCCGTCTTCTGTTCCTCTATTAGAGAAGAAGTCTAAATCTCTCATTGTAGCGGCCAAAGCCATTTCAAACAAATGGTGTTCATCCATAGCCATCTTGCAATATTTACTAATGACTTCGACGTCGCAGCGCTGTCGTCATCTCGCCTCTGGCCCGCCTATATCAGATAACCCGATGTGATTGGTGCAGCTCAGATAGAGGGGCATATTTAATGAGCATCATTACTTGACACCAGAGTAACTCGCTGAGCAAATTCAACTTGTGCTCTCGCGAGAACTCTGGATTACCAGGGAACTACTTCAGGACTCTCTCGAGAAAAGTCTTCAGCAAGAATATCCTGATAACATCGAAGAGCACTGGGGCCTTCTCCAATCCACTATCCATGACTCATGCAAATCCACCCTTGGGTATCAGTCCAGGAAACATCAGGACTGGTTTGATGAAAATGACACAGAGATAGATCAACTTATCTCCAGAAAATGAAAAGCCTTCCGAGTGTGGCAAAATGACATAACATGTGAGGCCAAAAGGGCCAGCACACGCCAGAGCCAAGGCTGACGTTCAGAGATTGATGAGGGAGCTCAAGAACAACTGGTGGACAGAAAAGTCTCGAGAACTCCAGAGACTGGCAGATTCAGGTAACACCAGAGGCTTTTTTAGTGCCACTAAGGCTGTCTATGGCCCTAGCCACCACGGCTTAAATCCCTGCGGCCAAAAGATGGACAGACTCTTTTAAAAGACAATGACTCCATCAACGCACGTTGGAAGGAGCACTTTCAAGAACTTCTGAACCGTGACAGCTCAGCCGAACCAGACATCGCCGACCATATCCCGCAGAGTCCCATCAGAGAAGACATGGGGGAACCTCCTACCCTAACTGAGGTTCACAATGCCATCAGGAATCTCAGGAACAACAAGGCCACTGGTCCTGATGGGATCCCCGCGGAGATCTTAAAGGAAGGAGGAACAAGGCTCTGGCACCACATCCACCATCTACTCGTCAAGGTCTGGGAAAGGGAAGAGCTCCCCTCAGAGCTCCGGGATGCCCAAATTGTTACCATATTCAAGAAAGGGGACGAGGCTGAATGTGGAAACTACAGGGGCATCTCGCTCTTGTCAACAACAGGCAAAGTCCTTGCTTGTGTCCTCGCCAACCGCCTGCTACCACTGTCTGAGGAGATACTCCCTGAATCACAGTGCGGTTTCCGTCCATCTAGGGGAACAACTGACATGATCTTTTCTGCTCGCCAACTACAAGAAAAGTGTCGGGAACAAGGACTTGACAAAGGCCTTTGACTCCGTGGATCGGCAGGCACTGTGGAGCATCCTATCAAAGTATGGACGTGTACTGAGGCTACTGCATGACGGCATGTCAGCCACAGTGCTCAACAGTGGCTCTGAATCTGAGCCATTTACTGTAGAAATTGGGGTCAAACAGGGATGTATCATTGCACCCACCCTATTTGCCATCTTCATTGCAGCCATACTCCACCTTACTGGCCAAGAGTTGCCACAGGGGATCCCAATCCTTTGCAGGACTGACGGCAGGCTTTTCAACCTTAACAGGTTTAAAGCCAAGAGCAAAGTCAGGAATACCACCATCATGGAGCTGCAATACGCCGATGACAACGCCATTGCAGCACACTCCCCTGAAGACCTCCAGGGCATCCTAAACGCCTTTGCCAAGGCATACAGAGCCCTGGGTTTGGCCTTGAACATCAAGAAAACTCAGGTTCTGTATCAACCACCACCCAACCAGCCATAACTCCAGCCCATCATCAAAGTGGATAACACCACTCTGGAAAACGTGGACCACTTCCCCTACCTTGGCAGCATTCTC